>APFE031697189.1:147470-185547 GCA_000404065.3 Pinus taeda
TATATATAGAAAGGAGGTATTTTCATTTGTATCATCCAAGAATTGTTCATTTTTGTAATGTAAAGGAGGTTGCCCCCTCGAAGAGGTTGAATTCTAAGGCGTTGATTTATCTTTTCTATCTTTTTGTGAGTTGGTTTCATAACAATGCTGCAGAATCTTGAGGGGCTATATTCCACTTATCCTATAAATAGAAGGTTTCTCAAACATTACATTCAGTACTAAGAAGTTGAAATAGCTTTCATTGTAAACACTCTAGTTTTCTTTTACTTTTCAAGATGTCAGTGTGATTTTTCTTACAACAAGGACTCTATAGCCCGAGGAGAAGGCACATGGATCTGCAGGTTCTTTGCATTCTACAAGAGAAAGCAATCCCCAGTTGGAGCCAATGTTGTAGCATTTTTTTGGTTTTGATAAGATAGAATAAAATAGTCAAAAAAATAAAAAATAGAATATTTGAAAAAATGTTAAGTTAGGATACGGACATAACAAAAGTGAATAAAATGTTTTAAAATATATATATATATCTTGATGATGATGTCCATATCAAAGAAAATGTTAGGTTAGATGTCCTAAAAAATCAAGACAAAAAGAAAATGTTAGGTTAGAAAGAAAAGAAAACAAATAAACTCTAAAAGTGAGCAAGTCTAAATGTCACTACTATTGTTTCTGCAAAATAATGGTTGTGTGCAGCTTGTCTTAAATGCCACAACCCATGGCAGTCAAATAGTTTAATATTGACTGCTTCATGCTTTAAATTTGATGTTATAGTTAGAGAATAAAGATCTGGCCAAACTGTTTAATCTTGGCAGATCAGTAGTTAGGTAGAGAATAATAAGGTGCTCATGAATTTAATTTGAGCCCTTGGAGGTTATAAGGTTATAATTAGATAGTTTGCTTTTGTAAAATAAAAAGAAAGGAAAAGAGTTTGCTAGCTTAAATGCACCCATTAAATGAAGAAAAAATGATAGGATAAGCAAAGGGTAAGTAGAGCAAAGGTTGCAGAAGTTTGATTATTCATTGGACAAATTGTACATTTATCATGTTTCACCATACATTTCTATGTCCATGAGGCAATTACACAAAGCAAATGAAGGCCTACAAGATCAATTAATTAATTTCCCATTCATCCCTATATTCATTAATTTCCCCTTCCCACCTTCATGCATTCATATTCATTCATTTTCCATAAAAACACCTTTTCCTAAAGTCAAAACCCTTTTTGCCTAGGAAAAGAGAAAAACCCATGCAAAACCCCTTTTTACCCAAAAACCCACAAAAATTTGTTTAGCCTAGGTATATATATATGTGTGTGTGTGTGTGTGTGTGTGTGTGTGAAGGCAAATAACTTATTAAAAAGCAATATACTTAGTATATTTCCCCTTTCGTATATAATTTCCCTTTCCACTCATATTTTCATATTAACACTAACTTATAAGTATTAAACCCTTAAAAGTTCTCCTTTCCCGTATATATTAACTCCCTTTATTAAAATACCCCGAAACCCTTAGTTTTATTATAAAAACTATATATTTAATAAAATATCGCATCGGCGGATTGCAAGCTTTTTAACGTGCATACACTCTACCCGTTGCGATCTCCGATTGCAATGGGCCCGGACCTAACGCAATATATATCACAATCCATTGCCATATAGCATCCCCCCCATCGCAAGTCTCGCTAAAGCATATACCCTCCGTCGTTTCGATCTCCAATTGCGATGGACCCAATGCAATATATTTTATATTTCATTCCCATTTCACATCCGCCTCCATTGCAAGTCTCAGTTAAGCAATAACCCTTTGCTGATGCGATCTCTGATATGCGATGGAAACCCGAACCCGATATCATTTATCTACCCCAATTCATATTTTTTTCAAATCCGCATTATTGTGTTTTGTGAAGGTTTTATTTGTTAAAAGGTTTTTACGACTTTTAACGAAGAACCAACCTAAAACCTTTGTTTAACTATAAAACCCCACTAATCTCAGTTTAATTCATAATAAATCCATTGCCGCCATAATTAACTGTTGGGACCCTCCGTGCTATTCTTTCACTCCACCACCGTCCAATTTAATGCATTCAAATCCAACAGCCCTCAGCAATTTCGGGTTGGATCTTTGTACGGGCATTACCCACCCGAAAAGCAGTATTCCATTGTTGGGAATAATACTGAGAAGGGGGGGGGGGTGAATCAGTATTGGAAAATCAATATTCTTTTTCTTTTCATACTCAATTGCATATACGCTACTTCAATGAAGGTAACCCGCATGTGCACTTAACTGTGTTTAAAGAAACAAGCGTATACCCAATAAACTCATGATTCAATTAATTACCATATGTTGATTTTTATTCTGAGCATCAGGAATTTAAACATTAAATAGTTACCATGTGTAGTTAATAACAGAAAGAACCATCACACGTAAGCAACACACATGAACACCAAGATGTAAGGTGGAAACCCAATGTGGGTAAAAACCACCTACTGCTGTCATCTTTGTCTTCTTTTAATAATAAGAAAAACTATTTACAATATTGTATTAGCGCAGACTTATACCAGTACGCAGGCTTCTACCTGCAGAAGCCTACCACCTTCTCTCATTCTTCAGCTTCTACTAGAAGGGAGCTACAACCCCCCTTGCTCTTGTACTGGCTGATATGTTTACTAGTACGTAGGTGCCGACCTACTGAAGGTTACAACCTTCTCGCTTCCTCCAGGGACCGCATTTCATAAATTTTCATACTGGATACTCCTGGAACACAACATCAAAATCTGAAGGCCACGTTTCATCCAATTTTCATACTTGACCCATCAACAACATTGAAGCACAAATCAATCACTACTGCAATACAACCATCAACTACACCTGCATATTAAATCTCCAGAACACTACATCATCATTCAAAATCTGTTGTAATCTCAAAACCAAACTTCAGAGTGTAGACGCTATTTGGCAGAATCCAACCTGCATGTATATGCAACTTCCTTGAAGCAAACCAACGTGTAGATCTGCAAACACTTTGCTGCAATTCTAGACTTCAGACATAATTACACATTGAGGATAAAGCATGTGTTTGTGATCAGATCTAGCCTATCCATTATCAGATCACATAATGATAAGTCATTATGATCCTAATCCATCATTAGATTTCATCCATCAACACTGAAGCTAATCTCAATCAACCAATCTGAATATGCAAAATACTGTCACCAGAAAAACAATCACCAGAACACAATGAAAAACCCAGATCTCTGCATCAATAGCCATAACCAAATGCAACTTCAAAAATCATGGTTCACAAAGTATACGCTACTTCGATGTGTTGAACCTACGTGTATACCCACTTTTACCAAGGTCAACTAGCGTATACATCTGTAAATATTCATTCATAATTTTGCAACTATTCCAGACTTCAGTTATAACTAGATCATAATATTTACAGATCAATACATTCATCAGTATACAGATCTATAATAAACATGATCAAACCATATAAATTTTATTCATTCCAAGCCTTAAGATCCCAATCCATCATTAGATCTTATCCTCCATCAAGCGCTAAGGTTCATCCTTGGTTCAGATCCAACTATGCACCATAACCCAATAACCTATATTCTAGAGTTTGTTCTTCATTAGATATACAATTACTTGAGTTCCTTTTCCTAATGATCTTCTTCTTTTATAGCCTTAGGCCTTACTCAATACCTTGGACCAAATACCTAGGGTCAAAACATCAGACAAGATACTTTGGACCAATACCATGGATCACAATACCATGGACCAAATACCACGGGCCAAAACCAAGTTTTCCAACATGTACGCGCCTTTCCTTTCATGAAAGTGTGTGTACTCCATATGCGCCTTTTGGTCTGCTAACCTGTGTGTATACGTGTCTTGGTCAATGTGGAACCTACGTATACCCTTCTTTCTTCATTTTGTGTAGCCTGAACTGTAGATCATCACATCTGTAAACATTATTGTTATGCATTTTGTCACATCTGATATGTCTTCTGTAGATTCATCTAGTTACCATATACAAGAGAGTTGTTCTGCTACAAGTGGGTTGCCATCAAGTACAACACATACATCATAATGCCAACAATATTCCCCTTTGGACTTGATGGCAACCATGTTGGTGTTGATTACTCCAATATGTAGAAACTGTTAGAGATAACAAGCAACACCAAAATACTCTCCCCCTTTGACATCAAGGGCAAAGGGCGAACCAGGATATTCTCCCCCTTTGATATCAAGGGCATAAGGCTGACCAAAAGAAGACTTCCATATCTGAACCGCTAAATATAAACATTGATCATGCTCCCTCTAATCATATGCTGAATTTTCTAATTAAACTCCCCCTTTGTTCATGCTAAGATGTACTATATCATTGTTGATTCCCAAACTTACATCTTCCCTATATACCTTTTTAGCCTTTTTCTCCAGTTACCTGAACCTCCAAGCTATCAAATCTTTGCATATCAGTTTAAAAAGAGCATATAAATGGTTTCCTAACTATCTCTTGTGATTGTTGTTTGATTTAGATTTTTGCTCAGTCAGCTGCGGAATCTTGTCACTTTCCGCAGCCTTTTTGTTGAAGTCTATGTTACAGGTGTCTACTGGAGAATCCGGCCACATGTGCAAGCTGCAAATGATGTGGACATGGAACGTGTCCCTTTGGTTCAGCCGAATCACTCACAGAAAACCATGGTCAAAGCCAATTAAACAGTGGTCAACACTAAGAGTTTTGCGGTGGCAAGACTCTGTTTTTCATCACGAGGAGGATTGCATGGCAAGATCCTAAATCTCAGGAGGTGTGCTAACACCTGGGACTGCCCCGTGAACCAAATCTAACAGCCACCCTCCTTGGATTTATTTCTCACGGCTACCATACTGCTAGATTTCCGGATATGGTCATTTACGTGTCTGTCTACCAACACAGATCTTAGGAATTAGTTATGTTATTTCCTATTATAAATAAAGCATCCTCGTATGCGTATAGACTAGTTTTTTGATATGTAATCTTGATTGTTTTACGAGCCACCGTGTCGTGACTTAGTCCTTATGTTATGACTGTATTTCAATATATGAGAAGACATTGCTTTTAAGTTCAAATCCATGATTGATTTCTGATTGGCCGAGGTTGCAGAGGGCCCCTGTACACCAAGGTTCTGTAGTTACTATATAGTTTCATGTTTTCTTCATTTATGTTCTTGATGCCATAGTTGTTTGCTTGTATATATTACATTGCTCATGGTATTCATGTTGATTACTGTCCATAGTTTATTTTATGCTTTCTAATGACTGTCAACTGATCAGTGTTTTCATTTCAGGTTCTAATAGATAGCCCGGGCAAGTGCACATAGCTTTTTGATGACTAATGACATGATGGAATTATCTTGTCCTTCAGTTGATTTGTTTTCTTAGTTCTAATTCTAGCACTGTTTTTTTTGTTTTTTTGTTTTTTTGTTTTTTTTTGTTTTTTTTTTTGCTTTGTTTATTTACTTTTCTGCAAGATAGATATTAGACTATTCATGTCATTTTCAGTTACCTCCTATAGCCAGAGCGAGTCGAATGGTAAGGGATTGAAATGTGAATGTATAGTTTGATAATTAGTTTATTTGTTTTTGCAAGTTAGTGATTAGATTACTCATTTCATTTTCAGTTACCTCCTATAGCCAGAGCGAGTCGAATGGTGAGGGGTTGAAGTATGAATGTTTAGTGTGATCTTAGTTTCATTTCATGCAATTTAGATATCAGATTACTCAATTTGTTTATGATTACCTCCTATAGCCAGAGCGAGTCGAATGGTGAGGGGTCAGAATATGAGTTGATGTGATATGATTTAGTGTACTTTGCTTACAGTTTTTGAATTGCTTTGAGTTCAGTTTTCTTTTTTTATACAACAGCAAGGATACTGGGTTTCATAGTCACTAGTTCACTGTTTGGTTTAATTATAATTTAGATACATCTTTATTTTCTCTTAGTAATTGATTTCATCATTGCAAGTGTTATCACTCAGGTTGTCCCTAAGCTCCTGAAGGGATACGACCGAGGTAACCACAAACCAATCTTTGGATTGCAGTTCTAGCCCCTGCAATAGAGAAGGCTCCTCTTACTGATTTAGCTTTGTTGATGATGATTTTAGGCTAGCTATTGGGTTCAATGGGTTTTGTTGGTGTTTGGGTGGAAGATAGATGTAAGGAAGATAATTCCAAGCAGAGAGGCAAGGGATAGTGTGATAAGTTTCAAACCATTGGGCATGGAGTCATGGATTGAGGTTTGCTGTTGCGTTTTCTTGGTCATAAGAGGATTATAGAGCAGGATAGCTATACATGAAACAATACCAATTTCTGAAAAGATGGGATGGAAGTCAGAGACGAAAGGCAATTAAGAATCTTTCATCAACTAATAGAGAAGGGAAATGAATGTATGATTATCTAGGAGCAATTAAGAATTCCTAACTAATCATTCATATGTGAAAGAAATAGTGTAAACATGATCATTTAAGTATGCATATTCATAACTATTCCTGATGAAAACATACAGAAATCACAAAAAATGAGCATAGGGTGCTGCCAAGCAAATCCTAAACTATTCTTCTTTTCTGTAAATTCAGATGGTGTAACAGAGATGGTAAAGCAAACATGAAGAAAACTAAACAGAGTTAAGGAACACTTATTGAGCCATGTAGAAGCACAGGAATTCCACAACCACTCTTTGGCCAATTAGACACAGCAGACAGTTTTCATAATCCATGCATTTCAGCAGTCTTTGATTATAGAAATTATCACATTTACAGTGCGAGTCTCTGCTCAAGCAAAGTATCAAACTCACGAAGAACAACCAACCAACCCTTACTACATTTTTTAGGGTGGTATATATAGGTAAAATATCTAAAAGTATTTATTACAACTGACCTAAATAGGTCTGCAAGAAAAATCTTTCTAAAACCTAACTTATGCTGGAATTAAATGCAAGTAAGTCTTTTTGGGCTGCGCCAGAGGCAGCTGGATTAAAAGCGAGTTTATGGGGTGTCCTCTGTGACTTGGTGCAGTGGTTCTGTAATAATTGTACATTGAGTTCTGGTCCACTGATCTGATGTGAGTTTTAATGTGCAGTCAATTGTGCTGGTGAGCTTTGAATGGTTCCTTAACTGCTTCCTGACTTTCAAGGTTTCTTTTTAATGCTTCATTCGCCTCGAGCCCTGAGAAGATCTCCGCTGATACACTTTGCCGCTACACTGATACTCTTTGACATGGTTCTTGGCTGCATATTGGCTCTGATATTCTTTAACCTCTGAATCGGGTCTCTCTCTGTCTTCTGATGCGTTCAAAACTGCAAAATCAGGCTTTTTCGGCCCTTTTCGGTGCAAAATTGGCCGAGGAATCAAAAGATTCCCTAAATATTTTCCAATATGGCCTATTTCCTGTAGCGATGCGCGATTAGCGCTAAGTGCTAATCGCGCATCGAAAATTGCCTTAGAAATTCAATCCGGGGCTCTGAAGCTTGATTTTTGCGCTTGCGCGTTTCGTTTTTCAGCTGCTGATGTCAGCATGACATCAGCGGTACAGCAGATGACGTCAGCATGACATCAGCAGTGGGACCCCCCTGTATGGATGTGACGTCAGCAGGGTGACGTGGCAGTACGACAGGGTGATGACGTGGCGGAACACGGTGGCAGGGTGATGTGAGCTAGGCGCAGGCAAGAAGGGGTGAGGTGGAGGCGACGTGGCGGGGTGAGGCGGCGCTCCTGTTACATGAGGGGAGGGCGGTTTTGGTATGCATCGGATCGCCTTTGGTACAGAGGTGGTTTTTGTCAGGGGTGGCCTGATGCAATGGGATGCCGCCAGCTGTCCCAGTGTACGTCGGTAAAACCGTGGGACATCGGGTGCTAACGGACACTCATAAGAGGGCGCCCGATATGCATAAGAGCCGTCGGATCTGGGAGGGCTGATCTGACGGTGGTCGGGAGGAGAAGATGCACGAGGTTTAGTTAAGGTGCGCGCATGATAAACTTTAATATTTGCGGTCGCGAGTGGGTTTCAAACTTTAGAAAATGGTGTAATGTGTTTGGCGCGTTGGTTATTTATTAATCAACTATTAATAAATTCCAAAAATGAAATGCGCGGGGGTTGGTGAATGCATTTGAAGGGGGGGTTTTGTGTTTTGGAAGGAGTCCAAACACCTCGGAGGGGAAATTTATGCGGAGATGAGGGTTCTTACTAAGGTCTAGGTGACTTAGTAATTCCCAAGGAGATACTTATGGTTATGTTTCAACCAGAGGAAGGGGATATTTACATAAGGGAATTATTACCATAGTTCTGATAGGGGGGAAGGGAAATAGATAGGGATTTACATAATAATGTCAGGAGTTAATATGAAAATGACAAGAAAGCGCTAAGTTTCAGAGGTCTTAGGCTTCAAAGGGGAGATAGAACTTTGCAGAGAAAATATGTACCCTCCTTAGATAAAGCAGATATTTATCAAGGAAAATGGTATGGAAAATGATGAAACTAAGAGATATCAAGCAGATCTTGACCTCTTTAGGGGAAGTTAGTAAATGATTTAGGGAAGAGGAAGAAAGGGAAGTTAGTCATGCCTCGTTTGAAGTCCTTCAGATGGGAACTGCCTGCTAACTGTGATTTGGATAAATATAACACTTGAAAATGTGGAGTTGATCACAAATCACCATTCTGAAACCTCAAAATTACCTACCCAGCCTACTTTCCTAACATTTTTTCTTCTTTTTGGTTTGGGTGCACTTAGACTTGCAGACCCAGCTTTTCAACTTTTTCTTTTTCTGTCTTACTATCTACAAACTACCCTTATTTCTTCCAAGGGCCCAGATTAAGCAGTTGGGCTCCTTTGATTCTCTGCCTATCTAAGAATCTACCAAGATTAAGCTGTTTGGACAGATTATTTATTCTATATATTCTAAAACAGGAAATTGAAACCTAGGGAGACCAAGATTAAGCTGTTTGGACCTCCCTTTAGCTGAAAATTCTACAAATACGGAACAATTCTTCAAAATTGGAATGCAGAAGTTGCACTCTGAGCAACACACTCTCGTGGCCTCTTTCTCTGGTGACTGTTAGCAAATATGGAGCATTACAGGATGCAAAGTATGACATATTTGGCTTGTAAAAATGTCAATCATGAAATATGAGTAACCTGCTGCACCAGGAGGCTAACAGGGTCCATTCCATAAGCTCTTGTGGCATTCTGAAGATAACTACCTTATTCTCTTGTAGAGCCTCATCAATGCTTGCAAAGCCATCTTCAAACCTGAAGGTCAATACGAACCCTTCCCTCAATATATCCCACTATGTAGTGCCATGGAAAAGCTCCATTTCCAGATACCAGTTCAAGGGAATTGTATCCAAAGTATGGAAAAATATGTGCACCCACTCTGGCTGTGGTTCTGTCCCCCATGCTTTAGTCCATTTCGCTAGGTGATCGGATGGATCATCCCTTCTATTATATTTCTCAGTCAATTTAGTGTTAGGCTACCTAAATCGTAATCTCATCATTCTTTTGTAATCTCGCCATCCATCAAAACTGTATTTATGCGTACACCACCATCATGCGACCGTAGCACGTAGTGCCAAATCTAATGCTTGGAAGCGGTGATCCTTAGGGACTTCATGCTAAAATGCATCCAAAAACTTATCTACTTCAGTTAAAACTTCATAATAGGGTAATTTCCTTACCTCCGACGAGACACATCGCAGGACTTCGTCATCATATTGCATTGCATTGTGGATACTTCATGCAAATGATTCTGCCAATGCTCCAACTCTTTGTCTAAATTAGAGGTGCAAGAACTCTCATGGTCCCATGAAGTCCGTCCATCTACTGTCAGATTGATCTAGTCCTGGTCTCGCGTTATTATTTTGTAGATTTGACCGAGTTCATCATCACTTTCTTCATAATCATAGACTGGTTCAGTATAGTGCGCCCCTTTTGCAGGGTCCAACGACACTACAACTCGAAGCGATTTCCTTTCAAACGACATTGACCTCTTCTTCAAATTGATGACCCAATTCATATCATTGGCCTAGTAAACTCCCAAGAGCGTAGGGTATGTATTACTATCATCAACGGTCTCTATAACCTCAAAGTCGGCCATTGAGCTCGCACCTTCTTTATAAAATATTACTCCATATAATCATCCTGTGGGGATGATTTTCTGTGGGTTCACCATTCTGAGCTGAATTAGAGACCACTACAGTGCATGTCTCCCCATCCTTTCCCATGTTTATTTTGGCAAAACATTCTCATCGAACCCTAGATCCAAAATAACCTGGTCCATCTCATAATATTCTATCTGCACTTTGAGCCTCATCTAGCGCCCTGTTTGTGCCTTATGTTTGCAATTTTTTCTGACCACCCAGTGTCCATCAATGACCTTCTCTTTGCTAGCACATTTATTTATTAATTCCTACAGGCCTTCCACAACTTTGTTATCGTGCAACAATTTTATGTAGGTCTTCAAAAATGTAGTAAGCACAGAGGGATCAACCTTTGCAGGCGCGCTGGTTTCTTGCGCCTTGTCTTGGATTCTTGAGGCAGAGGCCCTAATAAAGCTTTTCTTGACTTCCATAAATGTTTCCTTGGTGCGTTTTAGATCAAACCCAAATTCCTTCTTTGGGGAATTGCGGACCCATCTATCCTCTTTAGGATGTTTACCTTTATCATCGCCAGTCATTATTCCACTCCTTAGCACTATATTCACACTTTGATCCTCCTCACGGGGCTAACTCTCATCATCTGTAAGTTCTGCGTAGGTTGTTGAGGATGCACTTTCTTTTATTGCATCTTAGCTATCAGCACCGGCACTCTTCTATAATATGGTCAAACTGGCTGTAGTATTGACATGATGGGCAAAGTCTGATTCTAACATTCTCGTGCATAGTGCCCTGGCCATCCGCAATTGTAGTAGATGATATAACCATGGCCTCTACCAGGCCCTCCTCCTCCTCAGCCTTGTCCATGTCCCTGATAACCTCTACACACTCCTCCAATGCCCTACTCTAGATTCCAAGTTTCTTCTTGCATTCGATATGTAGGCATTCATTCCAATCATCAGCTCATAGCTTCGACGGTGGCACTCATCATGGCCCAATGATTTGCAGAAGTTACAAAACAACTTCTAGGGTGCCTAGACGAACTTTTGAAGTAAATGACAATTATCCATCGCATGTTGTCCATCAACCTGATAAATAACGCACCATAGCACAACCCCCATGCTCGGCCCTGCTAAGGCTTCTCGCTTCTGGGGAATTGGTCCCCCTCTTATAATATAATTCGAGTACATGGGGCAGTGGTCTTTATCATGCCCTTGGCTCTTGCACTTCAGACACCAAACTTCCGGGCGCACCTCTAGTTTAGTCTCATTGTATTTCTTCAAGCTCTGCAATTCTAAGTGTAAGCTCTGTAATTGAGAGTGGATCTATTGTACCCCCAAGGTGGAATCCTGAATAGGTGATGCATGTAACCTCATTGTGATTTCCAAGGATTCCACCTATGTTCCTATCTTCTGTTGTGATATATCAATTCTTAGGTGGGGCAGAAGTGAAGTTATAAACCATTCGCGGTGCTAACTATCTGTGAGCTACATGTTAGCTTCTCAAATATGATACTTCAACCTTTGATCTAATTCCCACGACATCTCATCGACCCTCATCATGATTTCCTTGAATCCAATGTGATTCAAACTTATTATTAAACTCCTTGTTTAAAGCTACCTTAGTCTCTGCTAGTGATGCAAGAGGATTATCAGAAAAATACTTAATATACCAAGTTAGCGCACGATCCTGCAAAGCGGTAGCCAATTGTGCCTTCTTTATATTGTCATCAGTAATCTGTCGCACTGTCAGCATTCCCAACAAACCAAAACTGGTCTATATCTTCACTCCCTATGCCCTTGAAAATCAATAGCTTCATTGTGTTTTCCATATTGAATGGTGGTGGTGGAGGTGGAGGTGTGGGTGAAGGTGTACGTGGTGGAAGTGGAGCTGGAAGCGGAAAACACTGTGTTATCAGCTAAAAAACACTTCATGGTGAAGCCTGCATTGCTCCTTCATTATCACTTGAGGGAGGTCCCATTAATGAGCTATATTCTGGAACTGATCTCTCTTGATCTCTAAAGAGTCTTCCACTCGCGTAGCTCCGAACATCAAGGAAATGGAATCACCCTTTTTCACATAATAACATTTTAATCTAGGTATTCAATGATCTTAAATACTTACCTCGTGGTCCTTTGAAAAATTTCTGCTCTGCTTTGCTATGGATGAAAGAGGTATCTACTGCAAATTATGTAGCAAATCCCCCCAGAATCCGATTGAGCCAATGATCAACAACCCGTGCAATATTTTTTTTAGAGGCTTCTAACCGTTGCACTAATTCTGAAGTCCACACTATAGGACTATCAAGCTTCCACCTTCCTTGACTATTTGTTAATTTAGCTAACCACTCATACAGTTCAATGGGGAAGGTGCAGAAGAAGATCTAGTGTATCTCCGTATACAAATACCTATTCAACCAATCTTCCTTCGACATGCATGGATTCCTATTTTCTTGCATAGCGAACTCGTGAATCTTTCGATCCAACCGCTTTTCAATTTCTTTCTTGGTCAGAATCCAATGATGCGACATCACACATATCTTTCAAGAAGATCCGGTCCCGATAACGAAACCATTTGTTGGCTTAGGGGGTCCTGACCCAGGTTCAGAGTTAGTTGCGCCAACCAATAAATCCCTACACTATTGACCCTTTCGGCAACAACCTGCATTGCACAGGCTGTAGTCTCATCCAAAGCAGTATAGGGGGATGCAAGAACCAAGTTTCTGCATCCAGAGACTAGTGTGATGTCTTCCAACGCCTCAGATCTGCCTTCATGTAGATCAATACACTCTTAGGGCACATTGCTGCAACTATATCAAAATGGCCTTTAGACCTTCGTGAAGGTCTATGATCCATCTTTGTAGACCTTTAATAGTCAATCTATCTACTTACGTGCATCACAGAGAAGTCCTAAATTAGGGTTCGTGCATATTTACTTAAGTTATTAATAAACATCAAAGAATTCATCGAAGTCTCCGTGAAAGTACTTAAACATGTATTGCATACATCATTAATAGTTATTCAAGAGAATTGCGCAACATTTAATCAATATTCCATAGAACATATCATTCATCGACAACATATATCATAAACAAAAATAAACAAAAATACGTAAGAATTCATTGGAAACTGGCTTTATTGATCTTTAATTCAAGGTTACAAACTCAAAACTACCCTATGCACTCAGCTGCATGGGTCCGCGTACTTAGCTATGGACTCTACCTAGGCCTCTACGTACTCAGCTGTAGAGCCTCTTTTCTTCTATATAACCCACTTCTTCTCGCTATCACAACTCTTCTGTCATCAATTACATCAAAAAACATTGCCTTAGACTTTCTAAGACACACCTATTTATAGCCTTTTTCATACAATGCCACGGTCCTCGGACCATGGGTGGATCTCAACACCGACTAAAATTTTATATAAAACAAGGGTCTAAGCCTCTTTGACTCCTACTCATCTATGCGCTCTGCATCCACAAATCACTTAGACTTTACATTAATTACAAAAATGTATCAAAACTTGGGTTATCTTAACCCCAAAACTGACCCAGGGGACCCCATCCCAACAATCAACATCATATTTCTTTCATGTGGAAAGGGGTCTCTGATAGGGCTGCCCGATAAGGGAGGAAAAAGGAAGGGGCAGGCTAAGAGGAGCTTCAATGGCTAGTGATATAAACCTATTTTGTTTACTTTTTGTGGATGATGTTTTCATTTTCATTGAAGGATATAGAAGGGATGTAGTATGCATTAAAAACATGCTCAGTTTGATTTTAAAGGCCAGAGGTATGGAAATAAATATTTAGAAATCTACGTTATCTGCAAATGGGTGCTCTAGGGATGAGATGTTATTTGCTCGAGGTAATTTCCCTTATCAATTTTTGAAATTTGATGATGGGCTAAAATATATTGGTCTTCACCTGAAGCTGAATGATTATAAAAAATATGATTGGATGTGGCTTCTAGTGAAAATTGAAAAAATACTAAAAAATTGGAGCTACGAACGATTATCCCATTATGATAGATTAGTTCTCATCAAATTTGTATTGGAAGCAATTATGGTCTTTGTCCTAGATTCCCAAAGGTTTTGAAAAATTTGTTGTGGTTTTTTATGGAGAGGTGTAAAAGAAGGCATAAATTTTTCTTGGGTCAGATGGGAAAGGATTTCACTTCCCAAAAAATGGGGTGGGTGGGGATTACAAAATTTAAAATTTTTCTATCAAGTACTTGTTGCTAAAGTTGGATGGAGATTGTTATCTATAGTTAGTTTATGGACGAAGGTTGGATCAAGGAAATAATTTTTCCCCTTTATCTAGAGGATTGGATCAAGAATCCAAGTAAGTACAACATAAATATAACAAGTATTTGGAAGGTTGTGATTGAATGATTCAATATCATCGATTCAGGTCTGGCATGGAGAGTGGGATCGAGTGAGTAGGTTCAAATTAACCTCACTTAATGGTCACAAAGTGGAGATCAACACATGTTCCCCCTGAAGTGGTGATATTTATGGCTGAGCAAGGAAAAATAACTTTAAATCAAATTGTTGATCCAGAAAACACATCTATTTGGGAGCAGGGATGGTTATCAACATAAAATCTTAATTTACCTGTTGAATGGAAACAATTGTGGAATAACTATACCAGATCCATCAAAAAATCACATGTCAAGATACTTGATAGGGAGGATGAACTACTTTGGATTCATTCTGCACATGGGAGATACACCCCGAAGGAAGGATATATATATTCTTATGCTGATAAAGAACCTGAGGTTCAGTCATGGTGGTGGAAGCCTATATTGAAAATAAAAAGACTAGCAAAAAGATGATTATTTTTATGCTGTTTGTTGGGAAATAAATCCAAACAAATGGAAATAAAAAAAAGAGATCATATCATGGTCTATCTTGGTATGCCTTATGTAAAGGCACTGAGGAATCTGTAGAAAAATTTCTTATATCTTGTTCTATAACATTGCATATATGGAATATGATATATCGGGCTTTAACTGTGTGTATTAGGTGGTAGGGAGAATCTTTTAGCAAGGCATGGAGGATGTAGTGGAGTGATTCCTCTCTAAACAATTTATGGAACATCCCCCTGCTCATCTATTGGGGCATCTGGTTTGGAAGAAATTGTAAATTATTTCAAGATAAAGATATATATCCAGAATAGATTGGGGCACATGTTGTGGCGATATATAATCTCCTTCCTGAAGAAGAGCCTAGAACCAAAACTCGATATGTTGTCGCTGAATACATTGATCAATCTATGCCATGGGCATATTTTGATGGCTTAACACGAAATGGAATGTGTGGAGGAGGTGTTGAACTATACTTAAAAAATGGTCATTTATATAAGATAAAATGTGGCTTGGGGCCTCGAACAAACAATTTTTCTAAACTTTATAGTCTCAAAATACTTCTCCTCTTTGCCATAGAAAAAGGGGGATGGGAACTTCAAGTTTTTGGTGAATCACGGGCAATTATTGAATGGTTTAACCAACAATCTACATGTCATGTGCACAGACCCAGGAAATTTTTTGATGAAGTACTGATGATAAAAGGGCAGTTTGATCTTATTACTTGTCTACACATTTACAAGGAAAGGAACAACATTTCCAATCATTTATCTAAAGAAGGCGTGTAGCAGGCAAGGGGGATTTGGCAGATATTAGAGAAAAATGGGAACGACCATTACCAATACTATCACCGTCATTTTGAGGAGCATCTATAAGCTGATGGAGATCGTGATTAACACATCCATATTCATCTTTTTGATTTTTTGTCACACCCATTGACACACACACACACACACACACACACAAATATATATGATATGGTAAATGTTATATGTTTTATGTAGGAAAAATATTTATAAGTGCTTTTTATGATGACACTTTGATAATAATTTTGTATAAATTATGTATTTGGATTATGTCTAGACATTCTATGTAGATGATCATTATGCAATCAACAATCATCTTTTGGATATGCTATAAACAACATCTACAATATGTAATTTTCACTATTATTTTAATGAAAATTATGAATTTTCCCTTGGGAAAAGCTAAATAAAGTCCTTGGTATTTTCCATTTCCATAAAAAGATGAAACAATTTTTTATATTTTTCTTAATAATTCCTTTCAGAATGTGTGTGACATTCACACAATACACAAGAGTACTCTCCAAAACAAAATTGACCATAAGTAATATAGCACCTCGAGACAACCATCTATTACACCATATAGAGTTTTAAGCTTCAAATTTATTAAACAATGAATTCCATTTAATGTACTTGTAATCATTTTTTTTTTTTTAAGACTAGATACTCTATTCCTCGTTCAATCTAAGATTGGCTTGTAGGAATTATATTTGTAACTTTTGTTTTCACCTCTTCATTTGGTTCATCAAATAACATTGTGGAATTCAATAATGTCAACTCCATATATGTAGCCTTGTATTATATGTATATGTTGTAGCTGCTATAAAAACCCCAAATTTCTACAATTTCAAAATTTGGAGTCCGAACTTTTTCAAGTACACTTCCTATGATTTTTCCAATTCTTTATCATTCCCTCAATTTGTCTTTGATTGCATCACATAACTGCATATCAGATATGCAATGGAAGATTAAAAAAATCATCTCCTATCGTAATTCACAAATTGCGATCGCATTCTGTAGTGAGGTTGCACTTATCTACTGTAACTGTGACTTGTGACTACAAACTCCCCTTGTCGCATTCTTAAATTGCGACTTCATCTCATCACAATGATGAAGTTTTTTCATGATTTCTAGCATGTCCATTCATCACACCCCCTCATTTTAAGCCACACTTGTGATATTATATATAAATAATTCAACCTCCTCTCTTTCTCATTGTGCAACTTTTCCTTTGAGGAACAAGCCAATCTTACATCTAGAGACTGCGGTTACGATTAATGTGGTAGGTAACACATTCTCTTCCAATAATTGTGTTTTGTCTTTTATTAATGGTCGAATGATATACCTAAACATTTTAGTTACCCTCCTACCATAATATGTAACCCTCATGCACTCTTCTTCTCTCCTTCTCCTCACTAACAAGTCGAGCGTTCATGCCTAGCTAGTATATATATCTTCTCAATATTTCTCCAACATAGCTAATGGTCCCAACCATGTCTTTTTCAAGTGGGATCAATGTTTTTTTTTGCCTATCATCCAAAATTTAGCCTCACAGGTTTCTCATTTCATTTTTTTTCCACAGATCTATATCTTTTCAAGCCTATTTGAAACCCCAAATCCTAGTTCCAATTTCACACTAGCTAGAGTAACCATTTGACCTTAAAACCGTCATTTTGTCCATGAATTTTCTCATTTACAATTGAATTATTCCCCTAATGAAACCCTTTGTTACAAGCCATTGTTATGGTCCTTAATCTACATGGCATTCCCCTTGCACTTGTTTCTTGTGTTTGACGATTTTGTGATCTCCTTGTCCTATATCACATTCGCAAGATTGATGGATTGTTTAACTACCCTCTAACCTGGTGACTCGCAACTAATGAAAGAACATTCCTTTTTCAATTGTAAGTCACGTTTACTGGATCCATTGAAAATCAAGTAAATTTATGAGTTGTAATCTGTGACTAGCTTTCCTTTGCGACTTGTGACTTTCTTATCTCTGTGACTTGTGAGCAACCTTTTCTTATGACTTGCAATTAGCCCCTCTCTTGTGACTTGTGAGCAACCTTTTCTTATGACTTGCAATTAGCCCCTCTCTTGTGACTTGTGAGCAACCTTTTCTTATGACTTGCAATTAGCCCCTCTCTTGTGACTTGTGACTAGCCTACCCTTCTTCAATTTCTGACTAGCCTTATACCCCCCACTTGCGATTTAAGCTATTGCATTGCTGCTAAATGAATGGATAATATATCTATGACCTAATAGATGATAATGCAACAAATGGCATGAGGGAACAATGGTTCTTAGCAATTCTCAAATAAGTATGATATCCCTATGTTTAATTCTGTTGGTTACACATGTAGATTGCATGTTTACAATATGTTTAACTAAATGCCTATCATAGCTAGTAGGGGTTTGATTAAGGTCTTGTTTAACTTATTGATTTTGCATCATTATTTCCATGTTATTTTACTGCTCCTAATTTATCATTCCATTCTGAGCAGTGACTTGGGCTCTCAGCCTGAAAAAGTGGCTCAAATCCCGGGGACGCTTGCATAGAACTGGTAAAATGAGTCTTTGAACACTTGCAGGCAAGCCTGTGAGAGCGAATTTGGGTTTCTGGCTATCATGCCTATAGCATGAGAGTGACTGAGGCTTAAGATGATCAAAAATTTAGTAGGACACAAGGGAAAGCTATCTAAAGTGTTGGATTGGTTCCTGAGGGTCTTGAAGCTGATGTTGAATGCCTGTGTGTTATGTTTCTATTGATTCCACTTATTTAAGGTCACATAAGAGGTCAAGTCCAATCATAGTAGCCTCTTGCCGAATGTTTACCCTGGTTGGTTGGTTACTTGGGTAGATGTGGGAGGAGGGTGTTACAAAGTGGTATCAGAGCATGGTTCACCCCTTAGACTGGATGGGCTATGTGTTGGTAATGCATGCATGTCAGTTGCATGTGTGTCTCTCACACTTGCATTCCATGTGCTTGTTGCATTTTGATAATGTTGAGCATGGTTTTAGTAAGGTTGTCATGAGGAACTTGATGATTGATTTTGTGGAATGCATCATCATGAGTATATGACTGGTTATATATTGTTATATGTCACTTGATTACATCATTGTATGTTAATATGCATTCTTGTATGTTTGATTACATGTATCAGTCTTGTAGGTTTGGTTACAAGAGTTGATCACTTATGCTCGACTACATGCATTTATATGTGTAAATTGATTAGGCATTGCTTATGCATGTTGATAGTTGCATGTGGCAATGGGTACAATGGAGTAATGGTTGTTGTCATGCATGAGGTCATAACATGCATGGGTGATATGGCCTTGCATTGATAACTAGAGCCTACCTAGAATGATGTTTATGTGTTGATGCATTTATTTGTGCATGTCTATATGCTATTATGTTTATGTTATACATGTATCCCACCGCTTTTTTGATCTTGTAAATGAGGTAACTTACCCAAATTATACTAAGGTACATTTATTTATTGTGATTTGGTTTATCTGACAGATTATGCATTATAGGAAAGAAATATCAAATGGATAGCAAGATGGTTGACTACAATGATTCTCCCTATGAATCCGAAGAGCAGTATGGTGTTGGGAACTCTTTTGATTTGGAAGTTACATTGAAAATCTTAAAGGAAGAAATAAAGAGTTGTAAGGAGGATAATGACAGGATCATACAGGAACAAGAGAAGCATGTAGAGGATAATTCTATACTTCTTCAGAGTTTGTCAGAATTGCAGCGACAAGGGCCACTTCGGATCAACCATGGACAAGAGGAAAAAACTAATGGAGCATATGGAAGTAGGTCTCATGGTAGACCCATGTCAGATAGATCCAATATAGTCAGAGATTGCAGGTTCTTGGAGACTCTGGATAGGAGGGGTGATGAGTGCATTTACTATTCTAGTTCTGGTTATGACAGACATCATGATCGTCATCATTATCATCCATATAGGAGGAATGATAGGGGACACTCTCCAGATGAGTTTAGGAAAGCGAAGCCAACTACTTTTGATGGAGATGTGAAGAAGCTGGAAGATGCAGAGGCTTAGATACTTGGGATCAACAAATTATTTGAGTTGCATGAGTACACAAATAACATGAAGGCTAGAATCACTATCTTCAGCTTGAAAGTTAAAACAAACATTTGGTGGGAAGATGTTAAGCGGGTCAGAGTCATCAGGATGGATGACTTGAGTTGGCGAGAGTTCAAGAGTCTTTTCAAGAAGAAGTACTTGTCAGAGAGGTACTACGATAGTAAGGTCAAAGAATTCTATGAGCTAAAGATGGAGTCAATGACAGATGAAGAGTACATGACCAAGTTTCTAGAGATATTGAGGTATGTACCATATTTTATAGATGAGAAGGCTAAAGTTCAAATATTTTTCAGTGGTTTTCCATTAACATTTAGAGATCAGATTGAGTATGATGAGCCTCAGTCACTTGAGGAATTCATTGGGAAATTGAAGCAGTGATATGAACAATCAAAGCATAAGAATGAATCTCAACAAGGATGGAATGGGAAGGATAAATGTAAACGTAAATGGCAGCCTAAGAGAACAAGGCCTTAGAACACAGATGGGAAAGAAAATATGGCACCGCAAAAGAAGTTCAATGTAGCTAAACAGGGACATGGGTCGTAACAACAACATAGAGGTGAGGGCACTGGTCGGTTGGAATGCTGGACATGTGGAGAGGAGCACCTTAGGAGAGATTGTTTGTAACATCAGGGTGGTAGGCCTAAGATATACAATGCATAGGAGGCACATACTGTTAGAGATGTAGGGAAGAGTATTCCTCGTATCTATGAAATAGTGGAAATAGGTAGGTAGAACACCAAGCATCTATCATTGAGATGGACAGTAAGCTTTGTGATCAAGTTATTTCTATTTTGATTGACCTTGGATCTAATTATAGTTATGTTAGTCCTGACTTGGTGGATAGGTGTGGTTTGAGTAAGGAATTGCATACAGAGCCTTGGTTAGTGCAGTTGGCCACAAATACAAAGAAGCGAGTTCATAATTGGGTAAGAGTTTGTGCATTTAATTTAAATGGTATTCCTACCACAAAAAATATGAATGTATTACCTTGGGATCATACAGTACGTTGTTGGGCATGGATTGGTTGTACCTTCACTGAACCAAGGTAGACTGTTATGAAAAATCAATTGAAAGTGTTAATTGCAATGGGGAACTAAGAGTAATAGGGTAAGAAGAAATCCACATTAGTTAGGATGGGGACAACTATGCAAGGAAAGTGTAGTCACAGGAAAGGGTGTATGTTATTTGTACTGCACATTTCTAGTGACAAGGGTAAGGAAGTTGAGGTTGCACATGTGTTGAGAAGGTACCCAGTTTTGCAGTAGTTTTAGGATGTATTTTTTGAGGATATTTTAGAGTTTCCACCTCATAGGGAGGTAGAATTTTCTATTGATTTAGTGCTAGGGGAAACTCCAACATAAAAAGCACCTCACACCTGAGTCGGTTGAGTTAAAGCTATAGTTGAAGGAAATATTTGACAAGGGATACATTAAGCCAAGTGTGTCACCTTGGGGGCACCAATGTTGTTCATAAAGAAGAAAGATGGAACCCTCATATTATGCATTGAATACAAGCAGTTGAACAAAGTGACCATCAAGAATAGGTACCCTTTACCGAGGATTGATGGCTTGTTCAATCAGTTGAAGGGAGCAACAATGTTCTTAAATATCGATATGATATTTGGATACCATCAGGTACGCATCAAAGAAGAGGACATTTACAAGTCAACTTTCTGGACTAGGTATGGGCATTATGAGTTTGTTGTAGTTCCATTTGGCTTAACTAATGCTCCAGCTACATTTATGTGCTTGATGAATAGTGTGTTGCGTCCATATTTGGATAAGTTTTTTATTGTGTTCATTGATGATACATTGGTATATTCTAAAAATGAGGAAGAGCATGCCGAGAATTTAGCAAAAATATTGAGGTTGTTGAGGAAGCATCAATTGTATGCTAAGCTTAGCAAGTGTAGTTTCTTTCAGATTGAGGTGCATTACTTGGGGCATGTTGTCTCCACGGAGGGAATTTCTGTAGATCTAGAGAAGATAAGAGCCATCATGGAGTGAGTATCTCCTAAGAATGTGGATGAGGTGAGATCCTTCATGGGGTTGGCAGGCTACTATAGGAAGGTCATTAGGAAATTCTCATAGATTGATTATTTTATCACAACATTGCAGAGGAAAGGTAAGATTTCGAATGGACAAAGGAGTGTGAGGCTAGCTTTGAGCAGCTTAAGAAGTTGTTGACACATGCACCAATGGTACATATTTTAGATCTGGACAACGAGTTTGTATTATAAACAGATGCTTGCAAGAGAGGACTTGGTGGAGTCCTTATGCAAGATGGACTTGTGGTATGCTATGAGTCTCAAAATCTGAATGAGCATGACTAGAACTACCTGACACATGATCTTGAGTTAGCAATGATCATACATGCATTAAATATATGGATTTACTATCTTCTTGGTAGGAGGCTTGTACTGATGAGTGATCATATTGGGTTGAGGTATTTGTTTGACCAACCAAATTTGAACACAAGGCAGGCTAGATGGTTGGCCATGATCAATGAATTTGACTTTGAGATTAGGTACATTAAAGGAAAAGAGAATAGGGTGGTAGAGGCTCTTAGTAGGTGAGTACATGTAAATCACTTGGCAGCTATGATATCTTATGGGACAAACTTATAGGATAAGATCTTACATGTAGGTCAGTAGGATGTCAAGTATAGGGAGATTGTGCACAGGTTATAGCAAGTTGTAGTTACAGGTACAGGTGTAGGTGCATAGGGTATGGATTATTGTCTTATAATGAATGGATTGGTCAGATTTAGAGACATGATATATGTTCCAGATAACAGGGAGCTCAAGAAGGTGATCTTGAGAGAGTTTCATTTGAAACTGTATTCAGGCCACCCAGGTTATTAGAAGACATTGACTGTGGCAATTTTTTTCTTATTATTGGCTGAATCTAAAGAAGAATGTAGTAGATTATGTGGCTAGATGTTTTGATTGTCAGCGAACGAAGGTAGAGTGTAAACATCTAGGTGGATTGCTATAGCCGATCACGATTCCAGAATAGAAATAGGATATCATTTCCATGGACTTCATCACAAGGTTTCTGAGGATAGTGAGACAACATGATTCCATCATGGTTGTTGTGGACGGGATGACAAAGGTTGCACACTTCATTCCATTGAAGTCTACATTTTCAGCTAACAATGTGGCACATGTATTCATTAGATTTGTGGTTAGGTTGTATGGTGTTCCAAAGAAAATTCTATCACACATGGATGAAAAGTTCACTTCCAAGTTTTGGAAGGATTTGTTTGCAAGTTTAGGAACAATGTTGGCTATCAGCACAACTTATCATCCATAAACAAATGGAAAAATAGGGAGGGTCAACAAGATATTCGAGGACATGCCAAGGATGTATGTGATGCATCAATAGAGGAAGTGGGAGGAGTATCTTCCCTTAGTTGGGTTTGCATACAATAATGGTTATCAAGGCTTATTGAGGATGATTCTTTTTGAGGCATTGTATGGGTGGAGTTGCAATACTCCTATTAGTTGGAGTGATCCAGTTAACAGGGTGTTGATTGGACCAGACATGTTGGCAAACATGGAACAAGAAATGTAGGTGATCAAGAAGAACCTAAAGGCAACACAGGATATGCAGAAGATCTATGCAGATTGGAATAGGTTGTTCAAGGAGTTCTAGGTTGGGGAATAGGTGTACTTGAGCATCAAACCAAAGAAGAGCTCCCTATGGATTGGATCATCTAACAATCTGGCACCAAAGTTTTATGGAACCTTTAGTATCATTGCGAGGATTGGGCCAGTAGCCTATTGACCTGCACTACCTCTGACAATGAAAGTCCATGATGTTTTACATGTGTCATTGCTTAAGAAGTCTATTAAATATGTTGATCATGTGATTGAATGGTCTGTATTACAGGTGGAACTAGATGGATATCTCCAACGGGGGCCTCAATGTATATTGTAGAAAAAGGTTCTCATGCTCCGGAACTGAGAAATAAAGCAAGTTAAAGTGCAATGGAAGCACTTTGGGCCTGATGAAGCTACATGGGAGATGATAGATCAAATGCGGGCTATGTATCCTTCCTTGTTTTCCGGTTGAGGCAAAGTGGTCTTGATATGGTGTTTTGGTATATGGTTTGATGTAGTGTTTTGGTACATGTTTTGATATGGTGTTTTGGTATATGTTCTGATATGATGTCTTGGTATATGTTTTGGTGACATTTCTATATGTACATATGTATATGGATGTAAATACTGCCATGAGATATGTTATAAAGCTCCACTAAGCGGTATGGGTGTCATGTCATTATGATTATGTTTTCATGTTACTATGCTATCATGTGGTTATGTTATCATGTTGATATGATGTCATGTGGGTTGGTACTCAACAGGGTAATCATTGTAAACACTACATCGAGCTATGTTATAAAGCTCCATGAGTAGTATGTCTTCTTTCCAGCAGTTTGCTGAGGTATATGTATGATTGATCACCGAGGACAATGTCCCCCAAGGGTTAGGGTTTTGTAACAACCCTAGTAAAAATTCAATCTAAGAAATGTTAAAAATAATAACCACGGTTGATGGGACACTTATTCCAAGCTGAATGTTGGGAAAGACATCCTAGGGGGTGTTCATTTGGTTGTTTATGGCTAAGGAAATTGGCAAAGGCAACAATTAAGGCTTTGGAAAGGCAAAATGGCATTTTTGGCACATTTATTTATGAAAATAATGGAAATTAGGATAAACAGGAGGTGAAAGGTCACAAGTTGCATGTGAGGAGGAAAATGAAGAAAAATAGAGGCCTCATTAATAAAAAGGCTTCTTAGGATCAGTTGAAAACCTTTTGTCAGTTGAGTTTTGGAGCTCTCTCATTATTCTCTCTCTCTCTCTCACTCTTGGAAACTTATATTTTCTTGGAGCACTTTGGCATTGGAGAAAGAAAGGAAAAGAAGGAAAGAGGAAGCAAAGATCAAGCAAGTAAAGGTAGGATCAAGCAACTAAAACATGATTCATTACATGTATCGACTTGTATGTGTATTTTCCTTGTTAGATTTGGCATGCATGGTATTGCATGTGGTTCTTTTCTATCAAGACATGGGTTTTGCTAGGTGTGACAGTGTTCATCATATGTGGTTGAGATGGGATGGCCAAATGGATTCAAAATTGAGTGGGGTGGATCTCCAAAATAACAAACACATGGTCTAGTGGTCCTTGAACCAGACTATATATCACAGTAAAGCCACTGGCCTAGCAACCTCTGAGCCAGACTGTGGGTCGCAGTAAAGCCAGGATTGTGTGCCTTGGTGGGCCTAGGAATCCTTGCCAGTGAATGGTAGGATATATGGTAAAGCCAAGAGGTGGCTTTCTCTCCATTGGGCTTGGTAGTCCTGGGATAGGATGTATGGTAAAACCTAGAGAGTTTGTATCGGTGTAGGGCCTAGTGATCCCTTGATCATAGTATGGATTACAGTAAATCCTGAGAGACTAGGAGGCACTCAAATTCCTCACGGTGTAGGTGGAGAAATCTGGTGGCATATGTGCTTGTTTGGTGTTTTTTGGTGTGCTATATGAGTCCCACATTCATGCTTGGAATATGGCACGGGGGTGATTGGCTAAAGAGAGACTTGGCTCAACCAATCTATGGTTGGGTGGAACGTGGTAGTCCCATCTCTGGTTGGTTTTTTCTTTCATTAATGAAGAATTCATTCACTTGGTTTCATGTGTAAATGTATTGATTTATATGTGGATCTGATGGTTGATATATTAATGGTATTTCTGTTGTTACTGTGTTGGTTATATGTATGTTTTATAAAAATGGCTATGTATGGCTCTCAACATGTTTTTACTTGTAAATGATTGGATAATGTATCTATGACCTAATAGATGATAATGTAGAAAATGACATGAGGGAACATTGGTTTTTAGCAATTCTCAAATAAGTACGAGATCCCTATGTTTAATTCTGTTGGTTACACCTGTAGATTGCATGTTTGTGATATGTTTGACAAAATGCCTATCATGGCTAGTATGGGTCTGATTAAGGTCTTGTTTAACTTATTTCTTTTGCATCATTGTTTTCCTGTTATTTTACTGCTCCTAAGTTATCATTCCATTCTGGGCAGTGACCTGGGCTCTCGGCCTAAAAAAGTGGCTCAAATTCCGGAGACGCTGGCACAGAATTGGAAAAATGAGTCTTTGGATGCTGGCAGGGAAGCCTATGACAATGACTCTAGGTTTATGGACACTGTCATGCCTATAGCATGAGAGTGACTAAGGCGTAAGATGGTCAAAACTTCAGTAGGACATAAGGGAAAGCTTTCTGAAGTGTTGGATTGGTTCCTGAGGGTCCTAAAGCTGATGTTGAATGTCTATGTGTTGTGTTTCCATCGATTCCACTTCCTTAAGGTCATCTAAGAGGTTGATTCCAATCATAATAGCTTATCATCGCATGTTTACCCCAGTTGGATGGTTACTTGGGTAGATGTGGGAGGAAGGTGTTACAAGCACACTGATGAGGAGTAGGCATTAATCAGAAGTGATTAGGGAGAATCGGTAAAATAATTCACTACAACTGGCATAGTAGAGTACTACAAACTTCCCAAGCATTAAGAAACCTTTAATAAGAAGTGGTTGGATAACTTTAATAAATCAACAAAGGAAATTCTGAAGTCTTGGTGGCAAGAACCAAACAAGTTCAACAATAAATTAGATGGGATATATATGACTAAGTCATTGATAAAAGTGTATCAAATTCTTGCAGCTATGTTATTCAGGTTATATGGAAAACTAGATGTTGAATCATTACAGGATATATGGGTCCCCTTGATTCATGCTTGTGCTACCAAAGGAACTACATACAACTAGGTAGACACATTAGCATCTTCTATCAAGAGCAATGTCCAAGCAGTGAAGAATCCATCAGAAATGGAGCAGTCAAAATTCTATATGGCATCATACCTGTTGGATGCGTTATTTGCAATATGTGAGTTTGAAGGGCTAGGTTGGAAATAGGGCAATGATCAAGACTTTCCAATACATATCTATTATAAGAATTTGTGGAACAAAGGATATAGAGGGATGTAAGATAAGATCATCGAGTACTTCATCTCTCCCATATACCATATACATTTTGGCATAGAGCCCCCATGCATGTATGACAGAGCTAGGGCTGCTTTGCAAGGAATTGTAAATTGGTTTACTCCTAGGGACATTACTTACATAAGGGTGTATGGTTCCTACAAACCTTACATGATATACCTACATTTATCACTAATAAAGTGGTGCTACAAGGGTAGCCTATCAACTCACTACATACTTATCCAAGGACCTAGTTAAGTAAAAGAAATCCCTATGGCATATCTTCCATATAAATATAAGGGTTTACTCCATCAAGAGTTTCAAATATGTAGAGGTTGAGGCTGAAGAATTACATCATTTTAGATTTGGTAAGTTAGTTTACCGCAGTTATGATCCAAGAGGTATTGCCATGAGACATTGCAAGTCAATCAAATACATTTAGTTATATGATTTCAAGGTCAATGAAGAAGAAGAAAAGGTAAATAAATTTTACAATACTACCAAGGCATCAAAATCATCTTTTGGGGCTAATATTCACCAATATTCAAGTGAAGAAGAATATTCAAAGGGTGATGCACATGAGTGCATGAGCTTGGAAGAGAGAAAATATGCCGTTAAGAAAAAACAAGGATAAGAAGGTAGAAAAGAAAAACAAAAGAAACAAAATGTTGATAAGGAAACTAAGAATAAGTATCAAAAGGAAGAAGCTACAGAGAAGCAACAAAAAGAAGAAGCTAGAAAGAGGCATCAAGAGGAAGAAACTAGGAAAAAGCAGGAGGAGGAAGAGATAAGGAGAATGTATGAAGAAGAAGAAAGTATAAATAAATAAGAATAAGAAGAGAAAAAATGAGAAGCGATGAAGAAGAAGAATGTAGAGGCCGCAAAAAAAGGAAAAGAAGAATAAGTGCAGAAAAGGAAAGAGAAGATGAACAAAAGAAAAAGGGAAGATGAGGGAATGAAATGAAAATAAGTCAAAGAGGCCCAAAAGAAATAAGAAGACTCATTGACTAAGAAAATTCAATAAGATTTGATCAACAAGGAGCTTGAGGACAATGCAACATAAGAAAATAGATTGAAAAGTTTAGAGACAAAGATAAAACTGTCTACTTTGAATGTCCCACTACCCACGCCTCTCACTGGTGGACATTTACCATCCTAGGAAATGGGCATCACAGAGGAAGAAGAGGAGACAATGCTATAACTATCTATACTCAAATTTGATCAAGTCAAGTTCACGATGTATAAGAGAGGCATAGATGTTAGGCTAATGATCCAGGGATGCCTATATTTATCACTACTAAGAGGGAAGTAGTGGTAGACACTATAGTTAATCCTGGAGTGATAAATTTTGACTGAATTACATTCATGGCTGCCACATAAAAGAACATTAAATGACTAACCAAAGAATTTTATGATTTTAAAGCAATATTGACCATTATAGAGAAAAAAAATCTCTAGCTTCAAACAAGGAATCAAACCTTGCTGATCAAGTCTTAATGAGAGGATTTACAGGCATAAATTCTTGAAGAATTTAAAGTGCTAAAGGAAGTTATGGCTCAAGTTTAAAATGAAACTATGATACTGCAAAAAGTAATGGCTCCAGTTCCCTGCATGATAAGTGAATTAAAAGGAAGATGAATGCTAATTAACTTCGCATCCTCAACAATCAATCACATATATGAGGTGCATGAAATGCCTAGATGCACCCAAAGAATTTCTTAGAAAAGACTGGATAATTGATGAGAAAGATAAAGTAGACTTTAGGATCAAAATTTAGCTGCATAAGAAATTGGGCAAAGTCATGGATAAAACAATGGAAACTTATAAGACATTGCATAATAGGCTTCAATCCCTTTTCAAGGTGCGTAAAATACCTTCCATCGTTGCATTGGGAGAAATAAGATCGAAATAAGAATTCATAAAGAGATTAAGGGGATATTGGGTCTAATAAAGCAAGCAACTAAAAGAGGTGATTTAGAAGCCACAAAGGAGGTAATCATGTAGTATGTTTTAGAGCCTGTGAAATTGTACATGAAACTCCCCATGCTATAACTAAGTGAAAGTTGAAAAATAAACCTTACAATCTGATGCATTAGAATGTTTCACAAGGCATGAAGAAGAACTATAGCATAAAATTTAATTGGTCACCTCGAATACAAAGTATGGAAAGAATATTTGGTCAGAGATATACAATTGGAAGCTCTTGATCTAGCCATCATTCATTTGGCTCAATGAGGATGTTTTTTTCTTGAATTTTCATATAATTTGTATTTTATTCAAAACAAAATAGAATTTAGATTAGAGAATCATGTGGAAGGTGTAGGGTCATGAGAGTAGGTGAAAGGTCATGGAAGGAAAAAATTCACCTCATTTTGTATAAATATACCCCCATGGCTAGATGAAAAGGACTTTTAGTTTTGGACTTCATTTGAGCATATTTTTTTGAGAGCTTATAGATCCTTTTGAGAATTCAAGTGGTAGCTTTGCATCTCCACTAATGAATTTCATGGGTACTTCATGTGATGGTGCTATTGACATTTCAACTTAATTTTGAGAAGCTCTTTGAGCCCAAGCAATAAATTCCATACATGAGTTGTTGAGCACTGTGAGACTAATCTCTTGGTGATTCAATGGCATATGTTTTTTCTTTCATGTGTTTGATTGGTGAACTGTTTTGTTGATTTGAGCACATGTTATACTTTGGATTGTATGTTATTCATACTTTCATGGTTATTTTCAATTAGGATCTAATTTGTGATTTATAAATGAATCTTTCTTTTACACACATGCATTTTAATTGAAGTTTTCTAATGCATTTCTTTAAAATTAATTTCAAATTGTTTAGTTATTGTTATGTTCATAGCATCTTATATGTAAAGTTTTCCATAACTTGTATTTGTGAAAAGCTTTGTTAGTTTTCTAATATATTTAGCTCATTCCGTCCAAATCAAACCATAAGGAAACATGGTGGCGACCGGGTCCACATACTGGATGGGACTCCTATCTCAAATGGTGAAAACTTTATTTGATACTTTGCACATGGAATTTCCCCTGATTGTTATTGGTAAATTTTAGCCCATCAACTGTATATAATCTCTTTAATGATTCTCAACTACTATATGGACCCTTGACTAAAAAATAATAATATCATCTACAACTAAAAAATGTGAAATAACCATCAAATTAGATAATTTTACCCCTTTTGATACCTCTCCCCTCCTTACATCCTTAATTAACATACTTAAACCTCCAACAATGAAAAGAAAGAGAAACGGATCTAAAGGGAATTATTGTAAAGAGTCCTTGAGGAATTATAGAACCCTAAATGTTAGTGTGAAAATTTTGTACCAAAAACCCTTCACTTAAGTTACTGGTGACATATAACCCTAACAACAAAAAATGTTTGTTAATATGCTCTTGAAACCCACAAAACAAATATTAAAACCTTGCAACAAATAACATGCAAATATAAAATAACATATAACAAAAAATGGTATATTGAGAACTCAATGGAAATAATAGAAGTTTGATATTCTTATGGAAAAATAAAATGTTTACACCTATGAGGAGAATGTGTAGACTTGGATCTACAGATCCCCCTCTGTGGGATGGGTCATTTGTAGCCTATACTTCAGCTATAGATTCAACTCTCTCTCAAAAGTATGCAATGGGAAAAAGAAGTGGTGATGGCTTGAACTCAAAGTGGGAGTTCAAATCTGACAAGATGATAATAAGGATGATGAAAATGGTCATGGTGACGAATGAGGAGAAAACCCCTCTATTTATAACAAAATATTAAGATAGATCCAGATTTAAAAATACAATAAAAATGATGGACTAAATCAAGATCTAGCAATTATGAATATTTTATTATATTTTCAGATAGGGAAAGATTATTTGAAATGATCAAATATCCTTATTTAGAAAGTGGTTAAAGTAATTAAAAAATAGAAATTGATTTATTAATTATTTTATGGTGATTAAGTCAAATATGAATTAGAAATAATTATTAATTAATGATTTAATAATTATCTCATGAGAAATGGGTTTTAAATGGGAATAATAAATAAATAATAATTTAAAAAATTATTCTTGAGTGGTTAAGTAAAAATGGCTAGAAAGAATCATTAAATAATGATTGAATAATGATTTCAAGAGAATAATAAATAAATAATTATTTATTTAATTATTCTCATGGGGTTTTTGGATTTTAATGAGAAATAATTTAGGAAAATGGTTCACTAAATTATTTCTTAAGGTGAAAGTGGGTCTTAATATGTAACAACCCATCCTACATGGTGTATTTCAATCAATCTAGTAAGACATAACTAGGTGATCAATTTTTGGGTGATAACACTAAAGGTGTTCCATTTAGTGATATAATATAGGATATTAATGATATGCATCACATTATTCAATAAATTTGCAAAATCATACATCGATGAAGCAACAACAATCTAGGCATAACCAATTCACTTGATCTTATGCTTTAGCAAGGTATGTTTCTTTTTGATATGCTTATATCATTAAGTAGGACAATATGGAAATTATTACAAAATTATCCACACCTTCCTTCCAATGTCCCGCAACCAAGGAAACCAGACCACTAGAAAAAAAGAGATTGTTAGTCCAAAAATAAATTGTGAGATAAACCTAGCAAACCAAAATTTGACAATGTTCTAAATGTTTCATGAAGCACCATGAAAGATGCCAAAATAGAGCTCCAATGTGCATATAAATCAAACTAAAATCACTAGCTAAACTTAGCCTAACATGGCCATCTAACTAGAGAAAACTTATGACTATATTCACATAACTTTAAAGAGATATGGAGACATCCAATTCAATTGGGCTGGTGTGCCCTTAAATTTAGCCTCCCTAACCTAAAGTGGGAGCCAATTGAGCTTCTATGTGCTTGATATGAGTGCACAAGTCTTGTTTATGGTGCACCACCTTGTTTAGCATCAAAGCGATATTTTCTTTGGCCTCATTTCTATCCACGATAACTCTCCCTAGAAACATCTTCATCCTCTAGTAGAGATCAATTATAAGTAAATGTTTTTTTTTCCTACCTTTAGTATGACTAGGATCAGGCACCCATTTAATGATATCCATAAAAACTTTAGAATCCATGAGACAACCTCTTTCCACTGCAATGTCATCCATTGCAAGGTCTGTTGGCATTATGATACAGGTGTTGTCCTTGATGGAAACTCACTCAAATGAAATATCACAATGCAGCGTGTCAACAAAAAATAATTACAGATCAAACTCCAAAGAATGAAGAAAGAGAGGCATACACAGGTTCACCTTGTCCAAGCTGCGTATACACGCAGGTTTACTTAACAAAAGAAGCGTATATGTACACACACACTTTCACAGAAGGAAAAGTGTGTATATCTTGGAAAACCAAAATTTTTTGGTCCAAGGTATTTCTTGGTCCAAGGTATTTGATTGGTTCAAGGTATTTGGTCCAAGGTATTGGTCCTAAGTAGTTTTGGTCCATGGTATTGAGAAAGGCCTAAAACTATATAAGGAGGAGAAGATCATTAGGCCAAGTGGTGTGCAAGGATTTGAATATCTTATGAAGTGTTGGATCATATATGTAGGTTAATGAGCTTCTGATGGTTCGCTTGATCCGATCTATAAGGATGCACCAATATGGCTGATGAAGATGGACCGGGATCATAAAGGCTTAAGAGTATTATCATTATGTGGTTTGATCTTGAATAGTATAGATCTGAATACTGACACATGTTTTATTCTGTAAATGTGATGATCTGGGTATGACTGAAGTATGGAATAGTTGTGATGTTTTATGTTAGCATTTACAGATCTGCACACAGGTTCACTTTAGTAAAAGAGTGTATACATGTTGGTTCAGCATATCAAAGTAGCGTATGAATCTTAAATTTGATTTTGCAGATCTGTACGTTGGTTCCCTCTGGTAAAAGTGTGTATACACACTGGTTCGACACATGGAAGTAGCATATACCTTATGAAGTATGATGTTTAAAAGTTTCAGTTGTTTATGTTTGCTGTTGCAGAGTTCTAGGTTCTGCTTTGCGTTATGGTGACTATATTCTGGTGACAGTGTGCTGAATGATCATATTGATTGATTATGATTTGCTTCAGTGATGATAGGTTTTCAAGTGATTGATTGATTCAATTATGGTTGATTCATAAGTGATGATAGAGTTTCGGTGATTGGTTGATGCAGATGTAATTGATGGTTGTATTGTAGTTATGATTTTCTGAGTTTCAATATTGTTGATGGGTCCAGTATGAAAATTGGATGAAACAAGGTCTTCATGTGTATTGTTGTGTACCAGGAGCATCCTGTTTGAAAATTTATGAAACGTGGTCCCTGGTGGAAGAGTGGAGTTTTCTGTAGGCTGGTACCTACGTACTAGTAAACATATTGGCTAGTACAAGAGCTAGGGTGTTGTAGCCCCCTTCCAGTAGTAGCTGGAGAATGAGAGAAGGTTGTAGCCTTCTGCAGGTGGGTGCCTGCGGACTGGTATGTGTATGCAACAATACAAAATTGTAAACATATTTTCTTATGATTAAAAAGAAGACAGAGACGACAACAACAGGTGTTTTTTACCCACATTAGGTTTCCACCTTATATCTTTGTGTTCATGTGTGTTGCTTATGTGTGATGCTTTATTCTGCTTTTACTGCCTATCTAATATATCTCTGATATACTGGTTTAAGCTCAATACATGATAAATTGACTAAATCAAAAGTTCTCTGCATATATGTTGGTTTCTTTAAGTACAATTGCGTGTACACGCTAGTTCACTTCACTGAAGTAGCGTATATAAATATATTTGGGAAATAAAATTGTTAGATCTGATAATACTGATTCACCCCCCTCTCAGTATTATTTCCAACAATTGGTATCAGAGAAGGTCCTTCAGAAGAAGCTTAATCGCTTGAAGGGAGATCCATCATCATGAGTAATCAAGAAAGCGTGGGATCCATCAGACCACCAATCTTTGATGGGAGCAATTTTGTTTATTGGAAAATAAGAACCACAATCTATCTACAATCACTTGGAACGGATCTCTGGGAAATTGTGGAAGGAGGATATACATTTCCAACAACAATTCCTACAGATACGACAGGTAAAAAGCAATATGAAACCAATGCCAAAGTTGTCAATACTTTATTGGGAAGTCTGTCACAATCAGAGTTTGTCAAAGTCATGCAGCTCAAATCAGCCAAAGAAATATGGGACAAAATCGTTCTGAGCTACGAAGGAGACTCTCAGGTAAAACGTGCTAAGCTTCAAACTCTCAGAATTTAGTATGAAACTCTTAAGATGCACAGTGATGAAATTATAGCTAGTTACTTCTTACGTATAGATGAGGTTGTTATTTGTATGAAGAATCTGGGTGAATAAATAAAGGAAGTTACCTTATTTGAGAAAGTTTTGAGATCCTTGTCTGCTAAATTTGAATCAAAAGTGTCTACCATAGAAGAAAAACAGGATCTACAGACTATCACTATGACACAGCTTCACGGAATCTTAACTGCCTTTGAGATGAGAAAAGGAGGACCATCAAATATGAGAGAAGATGCATTTAAAGCTTCAGAAAAAGGAAATGAAGAACACAATGAATCAGGACATATTTTAGGAGAAGAAGATGAGGTAAACTTTGTCAAGAAGCTTCAACGAGGTTTTGGAAGATTTAGAGGTAAGATACCCTTCAAATGATTTGCCTGTGGCAGAGTCGATCATTATGCTGCCAAATGTCCTCATAAAGATAAATATGAAAAAGGGAAGGAATATGTAAAATGGAATAGAAAAAAAGTTGTGAATAAAAAGAGTTACTATACTTATGAAGATAACGATGGTTTATCAAATACTGATGAAGATGAAAATAGTAATGATTATAGAATTATAATGGCTTATGATGATGATAACTTTTGGGATGCTTTAGAAGAGGATGACCTTCATGAAGAAATATCTAAACTCAAAATCTATTTAGAGGAAAAGAATATGATTATAGATACCTTGACATACCAACTTGTGAAAAAGAAAAACACAATGAAAAACTAGAATGTGAAATTGTGGGTATAAGAAAGGATCTTGAGAAAATGAAATCTCTCAATCTTAGATTTGCTAAAGGATAAAAAAAATTAAATGAAATTATCAAAGTACAATGTTATCCTCTAATAAAGACAAGTCTTGGATATACTGAAGAAGCATCTCAATCACAAAAGCCGTCAACCTCCACCAAAAGTTATCTTGATGCAGCAAAGATCAGTGAACAGTATGACAATCGTCAACAAAGGCATAAAGCAGATCACCAGGTAAATCAGACTCAATTTACTCCAAGGATGAATAGAAGCCACAACCGACCTCAGGTAAATCATACTCAATTTTCTCCAAAGATGAATATCAATAGAAACTACCTTCACCGAGTCAAGAGATTCGATAGTCGCAGGAACTTATTTAATGGGCAATGTTTTTCATGTCATAATTTTGGACACAAAGCTACTCAATGTATTGCTTACAAAACCATCATGACTAGAGAAGAACGAAATCAAAGGAATGTGATAGGGATCAAGAAAAGTTCATATAATAACTTTTCTCTTCTTGAAAATGAAATAGAATGCTCAATCTATAACAACTTTGGTCATGAAGAATCTGATTGTAGGAGCAAATTTCAGTAAACATATCAAAAGGAGCAAACTCCATTAAATCCAAATATATGGAGAAGGAAAGAATCTCAAACAGAAAGATGTGGTATAGCCTTGTATGCAGAAGGACAAGAAAATTAGTGGTACATCGGCAGTGGATGCTCAAAACACATTGCATGTGACAAAGAAAAAATTCACTCATATAATGCCTTAGAAAAGGAAAAGAATGTCTCATTTGGAAATGACACTCCTGCTGTCATAAAAGGTAAAGGCTCTGTTTTCTTGAAAGAAAAGGTTAAAGCTAGAAATTTTATGTATGTAGACGGTTTAAAGCATAACCTGTTGAGTGTCAGTCAAATGTGTGATCAAGGAAATGAAGTGGTGTTTCGATCAAACATATGTGTTGTTCGTGAGATTGATACAAGAGAAATTGTGATCAAAGGTACAAGAACTCCAAACAACTTATACATACTCAAGGGAGGACAACAACAATGCTATCTAAGCAAAAATAATGAAAAATAGCTGCGACATAGACAATTGGGACATCTAAGCTTTTCTCAAATAAGAAAAGCATGTAGATTCAAGGTTGTTCATGATCTTCTAGATATTAGCATCCCTGAAAATACAATATGAAAACCATGTCAAATCAGTAAGAAAACCAGAGCTCACTTCATTGAAAAAGAAGGGTTAGCTAGCAAGCCTCTTAAACTTGTCCATACTGATTTATGTGGACCATCAAGGAAAAAGTCACCTCGTGGAGAAGAATACTTGATTTTGTTCATTGATGATTTTTCCAGAATGTGTTGGATAGGTCGTATAAAGCATAAAGATGAAGCATTTGAAAAGTTCCAAGCCTTCAAAGCTTTGGTTGAAAATGAATCAGATCGAAAAATGAAATGTCTCAGATCTGATCGAGGAGGGGAATTTACCTCAGATGAATTCTTTGACTTTTGTGAACAACATGGAATAAAAAGGCAATTCTCCACTGCAAAGACTCCTCAACAAAATGGAGTGGTAGAAAGAATGAACATAACTGTTCAACAAATGGCTTGAGCTATGCTAGATGAATCGAAACTCCTGCAACCTTCTGAGGTGAAGCTGCATTCACTGCCGTAACTATTCTCAACCAAGCAAATGTTCGGGTAAATAGCTCTCAAACTCCACATGAACTTTAGTATGGTAAGACTCCTACTGTAAAATACTTTAAAGTTTTTTGGAAGCAAATGTTATATCAAAAGGACTAATGAAAAACTTGGTAATTTTGAGCTGAGAGCAGATGAAGGTATTCTTCTTGGTTACTCTTCCCAAAGTAAAGGATATAAATGTTATAATAAAAGACTTGGGAAAATTGTAGAAAGTATTGATGTTGTAGTTGATGAAGCATGCAAAAATATAAAATAGATAAAAACAGAAGATTATAACAATGAAGAAGATGGGTATTATTTTCCCACATCAAATCACAATGATATTGAAGAAGAAACCAATGAAGCACTAGAAGAAGAGATAACGGTAGAAGAAATGACTCCATCCATGTATGTTTAGAAAAATCATCTAGAAAATAAAATTTTAGGGGAAAAAGAGGTAGGTGTGCAGACAAGAAGAAATATTACAAAAGCCTCAAGCTATCTAGCATTACTATCCTCCATTGAACCTCAAAATGTAAATGAAGCATGCAAAGATGAATGTTGGGTCAAGGCCATGAATGAAGAACTTGAGCAAATTGAAAAGAATAATACTTGGGAATTAGTTCCTAGACCCCATGATAAAAATATTATAGGAACTAAATGGATTTTCAAAAACAAGATGAATGAAAATGGAGAAGTCATTAGAAACAAGACCAGACTTGTTTGTAAAGGGTATGCTTAACAAGAAGGTATAGATTTTGAAGAAACTTTTGCATCTATTGCTAGACTTGAAGCCATAAGGATGTTTCTTTCTCTTTCTAGCTTTCATAAATTCAAAGTATACCAAATGGATGTAAAATCTGCTTTCCTTAATAGATTTAGAAGAAGTTTATATTGAACAACTAGAAGGATTCATTCTTGGAAATGATGCAAAACTTGTATGCCGACTCAAAAAGGATCTCTATGGTCTGAAACAGGCTCCAAGGGCCTGGTATTACCACCTTGACAAATATCTACACCAACAAGGTTTTACAAAAGGTTCAACGGATAACAATCTATATACAAAGATTGAAACTGATAAATTGCTAATTATTGTTGTTTATGTTGATGATATCATTTTTGGTAGCAATGAAGAACCCATGAGTTAGAATTTTGCTTCAATAATGCAGTAAGAATTTGAAATGTCCTTGCTTCGTGAGCTTACCTCTTTTCTTGGTCTACAAGTTCAACAAACTAAAGATGGTAGTTTTCTTTCACAAACCAAATATTTCAAACAGATCTTGAAAAGGTACGGCATGGAAGATTCTAAACCTATATGTACCCCAATGGTAACAAG
>APFE031697194.1:0-14388 GCA_000404065.3 Pinus taeda
TACAACACCCCCTTTGCGGACTGTGCAACCGTTGAAATTATTGTCGTCGAAACCTTGTCCACGCGATATTTTCTCATGACCTTCCTAGCCAAAATGTGAGTGGAAAACTACACCACTTGGTCTGTGATAGAGCGGATAGAGTATCCGCATGACTTCCTAACCAACCCAAACTCAGTTTTCATTTTATCTGCAATTTCCTTCTCCTTGCTTTTGCCTCCAAACTCCTTGGCTAGATCCACCCTTTTATAGGGAAATTTCGTAATTTTGTGGATCAACATGTCTTTTATGGGGATGGGTTCACCTAACCACAAACACCCATCATGCACCAGCACGAGAAATTGCTACACACAGACAATATTGATAATCAACTTTTGAAAGTGTGACACACACGACATATGTAGCAATTCGGCTTGCTCGACCCCTTTTACCCATTTAATTGGTTCCAACTTAGTTACCCTAGTCTCTTCACAGTAAATCTTGGTCATGTACTTATTGGTGGCCAAATGTGGAAATTTCTCGTGATCGGCGAGATCCAAATCCTTTAGTTTTAACAAAAGGATATGCACTAAGAGCGTGCCTTCAAATACCACTTCTTTCAGAAGTAACAATGTAGAGATTGTGAACTTGCCTAAATTTGGGTCCTTGGGTAACTTTGATTTCCCTCACCGTCATCAACATATAATTCATCAACTCCATCGCAAATTTCTTCTGCTTCTAAATCCATAGGTTCATATGACTACTTTTCCTTATCCATCCTCCCTTTTCGTCGAACCTCTATGGGCTTCTTCCTCGATGACTGCCTCACTGGTATAGGTTTTGGTTTCTTCTACTTCTCCTTAGAAGCAGATTGCTTTGGCCTAGGCAACTACGATGTCGTAGTACAAATGGTGTAGCCTCCATTGATGCAACTTCAGGGGCTTCTTCTTGAGAGACAACAACTTCAAAACTTACAGGTTTAACAGAAATCTCTTCAAGGATAATATTCTAGTTCCACTCAAGTAGTCTCACAAATATCGGGCATGCAACTAAATCCTCCCAAACTTACTGATTCATAGAGCGAAAAAAAGAGGGCTTATAAGCAGTTTTCAGAAGGTAAAGTGTTCTACAACAGACTAACATGCCAGATTTATAGGTGATTTCGAATTCAAATTCGACCATTCCCTCCATTTTCTGATCATAAATGAATCTTTGGTGGAAAATCTCCAAATATTTTCACCATAAATGCCGCCTACCTGCTCCTAAAAGGATTTTCGCTATCCAATCATGAATAGTGACTTTAATGACTACTTTTGGACCCATCTACACGACACCATCCTCCATAGCACAACCCTCTTGGCACACCTCCTCTTGGTACATTGCTTGCTTTCCTTGCGCAAACCCCTTACTGCATTTTCCTTTTCCTTATGCAATGTAGTTTATAATCGTGCTCTCCCTTGCAGCTGCCTGGAGAACTAAGACTATGATGCTACCACCCATTCATTGCCCAAGGGCAGGATCCCCTATATACAAGTTCAACCAACTTCCATTCACCCTTCCAGGGAACAATTTGCCATTCAGCTTTGTGATCTGAACTGCGCTACCATCAATGATTTCGTTAACAACATACGGGCCTAACCAGTGCATTTGGAATTTTTCCAGAAACTTTGTGAACTTACTATCATAGAGAAAAACCAAATCAACCATCTTGAAAGTGCGTATCTTAATATGCCTATCATGCCAGGCCTTCTCACATTCCTTTTTCATTTCCTGGTGAAATCCTACAACAAACTGGTCTTGTTCCAACTCCATCAACTGCGCAAGTCATTCCTCCAAGGTCTCGTGATCCGCCAGCTCTATCCAATTTGCAATGCGCAAGCTTGGCACATTATATTCCATGGGCATTATCGTCTCGATCCCATAGACCAACCCAAACGGATTTTGTCCTGTCAACTTCTTGCACGTCATCTTATATGCCCATAGAACTGTCGAGATGCATACATCCCAATTGTTTCTCTCTACATTACAAACCTTTGTTAATGCATTCTTCAAAATTTTATTGAATGATTCCATTGTACCATTGACTTGGGGATGATAGGGCGTACTCTTTTTATGGTAAACTTGAAATTCCTCAAGCATAGTGCTGATTGTTTAATTCAGGAATTGTGTATCCCTATCACTCAGAAATATCCTAGGGTACCCAAACCATGTTAAGACATATTCAAACAAGAACATTACAACTATAACAATAGTAAAATCCTTCACTTGCTATGCTTCTGCCCATCTAGTTAAGTACTTTGTCACATTAATGATGCATCATGCACCTATCTTGCTTCCTAGTGGTTGTATCAGGCCTATAAAGTCAATTTCTGATTTGTCAAATACTTGTAACGAATCCTAACGGTTTAAGGGCAATTCATCTCTTCACGAAGGCTTTCCCATCCTTTGACAAGCATTGCATAATTTACAAAATGCTTTAGAATATTTATGCACTATTGGCAACCATAACCCTGTGCATAAAACCTTCTACGCATTGCTCTACCTGCATAGTGTCCTCTAGCCACTCCTTCATGTGCCTCAGTGAGGATGCTAGCATGCTCAAACTATGAAACATAATGGCGTAATATTTCATTTGTTCCCATCTTATATAAATGTCTTGCTATAACAAAAAAATCAGCTGTATAGACCACTAATTCCTTTTTCTATTAAGTACAATAGCCTTCCGAGGTTGTACCTATGCTCAAAAACTGAATGATATCAGCAAAGTGGTCATTTGCAACATGCATAGCAAAGAGATGTGCATCTGACAATCCTTCTTCCAAATTGGTTTGTTCTTCACCTGTCTCAATTCGGCTTAGGTGATCTAGTCCTGCGTTCAACCATCGAGAATTCACTATTACTTCAAATTCATACTTGGAACAACAACAACCACCTACATATTCCCCCCCCCAAACACAAGCTTGTTGACCAAGTACTTGAGAGCAGAGTGATTTGTGTACATTTTGAAGTCTGCACCCAACAAATAATGCTAAAACGTTTGCATCACATAGACCATCACCTGCCCTTTGCGCTCTGTAGTGGAATAATTATTTTTGGCTTTTGACAGTTTCCTACTTGCAAAGGCTATTGGATGATCAATGTCACCTTTGCCACGCTGGGTCAATATCGCACCCAACACAATACATGAGGCATCAACATGCACATGGAGCTCTCTCTTCCAATCCGGAAATACTAAGATGGGTGCAGTCACCATCTTATTCTTTAACACATCAAGACTTTGTTGACACTCCTCATCCCAACAAAAAGTTTCATCCTTCTTTAATAGTTTCTCCATTGGCGCAGCTATGTGGGATAAGATTTGATAAATTTCCTATAGTAGCTTGTGTGGCCCAACATTGCGCACAACTGCTTAACATTCTTGGGAGCTTCTAAATTCACAATTGCTGCTATCTTCACAGGGTCCACCATCAATCACTACTTGCATACTACATGGCCTAGCAAAATTCCAAAATGCACACAAAATATACATCTCTTCAAGTTCAGCGCAATCTGGTATCTGCGACATGTGTCTAGCATGAGGGCTCTTGAGATGGAAACCTCTTTTAGAGTTAAAATAGATTTGATCTCTATGGATGATTTGTAGTTCCGAAGTTAGAATGGATCTAGTCTAGTTTAATTTCACCCTTTAAACAAGATATGTTTCACATGAATACCATGGGTTTTCAATGCCATGAGTCATTTTTTATTTTTAATTTGTTATTTTTACTTCATTTTTTATTTTATGTTGACTTGGTTAAAATGTTTACATTACATTAATATTTTCATTTAATTTATTTTTATGTAAAAAAAAATATTTATTTTATTTTATTTGGAGGTTACAACATCTCTAGCATAGAAGTTACAGAGCACTTCTGAAGACAAATATATATTTTCATATTTAAGATTTATGGGATTATTAGCTTGTAATATTTTTTCTAGATTCATCCCATCCATATTTTGAAGATTACATTGACTCTTAATTGAAGTTCATCATCAAGATAAAATATATATTTATTATATTTTTAATTTAAAAAAATATTTAATAATTTAATTTTAAATATTTTTTAATCTCATTTTATATAATCTTCAATTTTAATAAAATAAATAACAAAATTAATTTATTTTATTATATTATTATTATTAATAATAAATTGAATGATAAATATAACATATATATTATTTGATATTAATTAATTACATTTCTTAACTCTTAATTGAGGTTATCATGAAGATAAAATATCATATTTTATTTTTCTTTAATTTAAAATACATATTTTAATAATTTAATTATAATTTTTTAAAAAATTTCATTTTATATATATGAATTTTAATGAAATAAATACAAAATAATTTATTATTATATTAAATGTTGAATGATTAAATATAACAATACTTTATGATATTACTAATTAAGTTTTTAATTCTTTAATTGAGGGTTTATTTTTATTGAAATTAATATTTAATAATTTATTTATTTTAAATATTTTTTTAATTTCATTTTAATATTTGATTTTAATTAAATAAAGAAATAATATTCATTTTATTATATTTATTTATTAATAGATGTGAATGAAAATAATAATTATTAGGATATTTATTATATTTTATAGTTTAAAATGGGACAATAATTAAAAAGTTATATATTTTATTATTATTATTTTTTTAATGTAATATAGTTTGAATATATATAATATATATATATATATATATATTCTTCTCATAATAATTTTATTAAGTTGGTATATTTATAGGTTTTTAAAATAATAAAAATATTATTTAAATATAATTGGAAAAACAATTTTAATGTTTTGAAGTTAATGATATGCTTTAAATAACTTAAAAAGTACTATATAGAAAGTCTTTTCAGTTTGGAGATGTAAAATCTCTACTAAAAATTGTACTAGGTAGGAAACTAAGATAACCTATCTAGATTTTATTTTAACACTAGATTTACCAAGCACCAAGAGAGATCAAATCTCTTGTTATGTAAACTTTTTTTTAGAGGAGATTTGTTCTCACTTTTGATCTCTTTGGATGCTTTATAGCTCAAATCTCTTGACATGTAAACCTTTCTTAGAGGAGATTTGATCTCACTTTTGATCTCTCTAGATACTTTGTAGTTCAAATCTCTTGAAATATAAACCATTTTTAGAGGAGATTTGATCTCACTTTTGATCTCTCTTTATGCTTTGTAGTTAGCAAGTTAGGTCGAGAGTTAAAATGGATCTAGGCTAGTTTGATTTCGGCGTTTAAATAGGCTATGTTCCACATCAATACGATGGATTTTCAATACCAGTAGTCGTTCATTTTTATTTTGTTATTTTTGTTTTCATTTTTTTATTTTATTTTAACTTTTAAAATGTTTACATTACATTATCTAGGCTAGTTTGATTTCACCCTTTAAATACATTAGGTTCCACATGAATACCATGGGTTCTCAATACCATAAGTCATTTTTTTTATTTTTATTTCATTTTTATTTTGTTATTTTTGTTTTATTTTAACTTTTGAAATGTTTACATTCCATTAATATTTTCATTTAATTTTATTTTATTTAAAAAAAGATGGTTTTTTTTGAGATTACAAGATTCTCTACTATATTGGTGATAAAGACGCCAATGAATACATAAAATATAGAATGAATATATATATATACTATATATATATATATATTATATATAATATATATATATAATATTATATATATATTATATCATTTTAAATATTTATTATATATTATGAATGGAATATTATTTTATAGTAAGGTTATATTTAATTTTTTTTTTTTTAAATAATAAAAAAGTATTAAACATTATTTAAAACAGATTTTTAATGTTTAAATTTTAACGTTTGTGTTAAAAATTACCAACTAAAAGAAAGTCCTTCTTGGTTTGGCAGATGTAAAAATCTCTGTATAACGGGTTCAACCACGTGAAGGTGAGAGCTTATATGACCCCAAGAAACTGCCATCATTGAATGGGACTAACCACTGAACGCGCACCCACACCAATCCATTGTCAATGAGGCACCAATTACTCACATTCAACATTCATACAACAAACAAAGGTTGCACACAAACATACCACATACCCACAAAACTTTACACATATTGACTCAACAGGTACATGTTCACTCACATCACATTTATATGGTTATTAGGAAGTTTAAATTAACTAATTTTATATATGTATGAAGGATATTATGATACTCACAATTACATTTATTTTATAATTTAATTGGCATATTATGAAAATTGAGAAGTATTTATATCTTTTATTATTTTTAAAACAATAATTATCATTAACAAAATTTAGGAATTAATAATTTTTCCACCTATTATTAAATTTTAGTATTATTAAAGAAATTATAAATTATTAAAATTAACAAATTTTTAATTAAAAATAATAAAATTAATTTATTGGATTTCTTTTAATATTAAATAATTAATTGATATGTGTTATTACAAATTGATGTTATTATGAATATCATGTTATTGTTTCTTCTTTTCTAAGGAATCTGAACCTTGAGTCTTGTGGTTTTCATAATATTTTATAACATGATAATTAATTGGCTTGTACTTGGAAATATAATAATATGTACATGTTATTTTAAAATTTATATTATTTTTCATTTTAAAAATGAGAAATTAATACTATTCATCTTTAAAATTTTGATAGAAAAAATCCAATGCAAAAAATAAAATAATAAAAATTTGATTAAAAAAGAAATTAAAATAAAAAACAATAATAATAATAATATTTTCACAAATATTTAATGTAATGTATTTACAAGTTAATATTCTAAATAATATATTTATCTATAGAAATAATGATAGTATATTTATAATCATATAAATAAATATTTAAAAATATATATATTCACACAAATTACATTCATATATCTACAAGTAAATAATATATATACAAATATAGCAAATAAAAATTCATACACACATAAAGAATAGATTCATACACACATGAAGAATACATTCATACACACACAAGGCATACAAGTAAACAAGGCACATACGTACAAAGAAAACAATTATGCAAGGCACATACAAGTGTAGCAAACAATAGATTCATACACACATGAAGAATACATTTATACACATAAGTTATACAAGTAAACAAGACACACACATACAAAGAAAAAAATTATGCAACATACATACAAGTGTAGCAAAGAATAGATTCATACACATACAAGGAATACAAGTAAACAAGATACACACATACAAAGAAAACAATTATGCAAGGCACATACAAATGTAGCAAGGAATAGATTCATTGACACATGAAGAATACCTTCATACACATACAAGAAATACAAGTGAACAAGACACACATCCAAAGAAAACAATTATGAAAGACACATACAAGTGTATCAAAGAATAGATTGATGCACACATGAAGAATACATTCATACACATACAAGGAATACAAGTAAACAAGACACACACATACAAATAAAACAATTATGCAAGTCACATACAAGTCTAGCAAAGAATAGATTCATACACACATGAAGAATACATTCATACACATACAAGGAGTACAAGTAAACAAGACACACACAAACAAATAAAACAATTATGCAAGGCACATACGAGTGTAGCAAAGAATAGATTCATACACACACAAGGAATACAAGTAAACAAGACACATACATACAATGAAAACAATTATTCAAGGCACATACAAGTGTAGCAAAGAATAGATTCAAACACACATGAAGAATACATTCATACACATACAAGGAATACAAGTAAACAAGACACACACATACAAGGAAAACAATTATGCAACGAACATACAAGTGTAGCAAGAAATAGATCATACGCACATGAAGAATACACTCATACGCATACAAGGAATACAAGTAAACAAAACACAGACATACATAGAAAACAATTATGCAAGTCACATACAAGTGTAGAAAAGAATAGATTCATACACACATGAAGAATACATTCATACACATACAAGGTATAATATATTCATACACATACAAGGAATACAAGTAAACACGATACACACATACAAAGAAAACATTTACGCAAGGCACATACAAATGTAGCAAGGAATAGATTCATACACACATGAAGAATACCCTCATACACATACAAGAAATACAAGTAAACAAGACACACACATACAATGAATACAAATAAACAAGACAACATACAAAGAAAACAATTACGAAAGACACATACAAATGTATCAGAGAATAGATTGATGTACACATGAAGAATACATTCATACACATACAAGGAATACAAGTAAACAAGACACATACATACATAGAAAACAATTATGCAAGGCACATACAAGTGTAGCAAAGAATAGATTCATACACACATGTAGAATACATTCATACACATACAAGGAATACAAATAAACATGACACATACATACAAAGAAAACAACAATTATGCAAGGCACATACAAGTGTAGCAAAGAATAGATTCATACACACATGAAGAATACATTCATACACATACAAGGAGTACAAGTAAACAAGACACATACATACAAAGGAAACAATTATGCAAGGCACATACAAGTGTAGCAAAGAATAGATTCATACACACATGAAGAATACATTCATACACACACAAGGAATACAAGTAAACAAGACACACACATACAATGAAAACAATTATTGAAGGCACATACAAGTGTAGCAAAGAATAGATTCAAACGCACATGAAGAATACATTCATACACATACAAGGAATACAAGTAAACAAACCACAGACATACATAGAAAACAATTATGCAAGGCACATACAAGTGTAGCAAAGAATAGATTCATACACATATGTAGAATACATTCATACACATACAAGTAATACAAGTAAACAAGACACATACATACAAAGAAAACAACAATTATGCAAGGCACATACAAGTGTAGCAAAGAATAGATTCATACACATATGAATAATACATTCATACACATACAAGGAATACAAGTAAACAAGACACTTACAAATGTAGAAAAGAATAAATTCATACGGAGTTAAAGAAGACATTCATACAAATACAAGTAAACAAGAGACATATAAATGTAGCAAAGAATAGATTTATATACACATAAAGAACATATTCATATACGTGCAAAGAATAAAAGTAAACAAGACACATGCAAATAAAGCAAGGAACACATTCATGCACATATCTAGAATACAAGTGAATAATACTCATACAAATACAACAAATAATACATTCATACACATACAAATAAACAATATCCATACACAAGAATACTCAAAGAATACACACACAAAGCAAATAATGAAGGAATACTAAAAAACACTCAAGATAATACAAGCAACTCTTCAAAATAAATAAATGTATATACATGCAAACAATGAAACCACCATTCTAACACTCAAGGCATACTCAAAGAATACACACATATACATACAAATAAACAATGGAAAGAATACTCAAAAACATGCAAAATGAGACATTCATAAACATATATAGAAGAATAAACACCCCAAAGAAGTACATACAAGTAATGCAAACACTCTCATTTCATATATTCTGAAAATAATACATTCATATACATACAAAATAAAGAATCCAAAGCATACATTATAACCCAGATATATATATATATATATATATGCCTTCAAAATATATATTTATTTATATATAAATATAAACCAATAGACAAATATTTAAAATAACGTAAATTATAATAAAAACTTTTAAATATTACAACACACTAAATATATAGTTAATATTTAATTTAAATTTATAAAAATCAGGTATATATAAAAAGGAAGGAAAAAAAATATAATTATAAATATCCTCATAACATACTTATAATAAAAATGTATAATTAAACAAATAAAAAAATCAAAGCCAATTCAAAGTCGTAAAAAAAACAAAACAAAAAATATATAGAAATTAAAGAATATAAATAAATTTAGGTTATAAATGTTGTATAATTTATGTCAATAAGATTGGTTTTTCCATTTGTGTGTGTGAGGAAGTTGTTTAGAACATTGAAAAAAATTTGAGTTATTTATGTGAAATATAAGAGTGACCTTGGTATTGGTGTGTATGTGGGGAAGACGTTTAAAACATTGAAAAAATGTTACATGATTTATGTGAATAAAAGTGGTTTTTCCATTTGTGTGTATGTTGGAAGATGCTTAAAACATGTTTATAAATTATTATTATTATAATAAAATGATATACTATAAACTAAAGATCATGAAAACCATGAGCACAAGGAACACAACTCAAAGGAGGGTTACTATTTAACCTTCCTATGAGCCTTTTGGAGGGGTTGAATTCCCCCTCCAACAAAAAAAAAAAAGCCTACTCATATTATTAATGATAGTTTGTGTTCATGTACATTCTTTGATGGGCCCATCTAAACATAATATATAAGAAAAATTATAATTACAACATTACAAAACATAAAAATAGATGATGTCTTCGAGCCACCCAGAACAACTTTGGTATTGATAAATTTTCTGCAACATACAACAGGGAAATGATATTGTTAATATACAAAGCTTTCCTAACAACTTGTAATATAATTAAATGCACAGTTCATAAAAAAAAATCCATATTATATATATATAGATACCAACAAAAAATGGATAAAAAAAATATTTAGAAAAAAATATGAATACAATATTATTATGTAAAGTAATACCAGTATGATATAATTTATATGTTTAATATAATAACAATTAAATATAACCATTAAAGTAAATTAAAAAAACATATTTAATAACTTTTAACTTCAATATAACAAGAACATACTCTTATTAATAAAATTTTATTTAGTAAATAAAATTGTCAACCATTGTCTGTTATATATTTTTCTCGACATAAAATATAAAATAAAATAATGAATAACATGGTGACTAAATACATGTTTATTTTTGAAATTCTGTTATATAGTTTCCTTAAATTAAAATATAAAATAAAATAATGAATAAATATATGTTTATTAATGGACCACCTAAATTTTTAATAAATATATTTCTCTCAGAAAATATTGGAAATTTAATAAAAATTAACCATGGAAAGAGAAAGAGAAAAATATCGTGATATATAATTAATAAAACTACTTAAGGTAAATAAAAAAAGTTGAAAGAGAAAACATGGTAATGTAATTAATAAGAGAGAAGAAAAGGAATGTTTGATTATCTTTCCGAGGAGACGGTTGTCAAATTGTATGATTGTTTTAGGTAGTCATCATGACATTCTGGGGACTACGCGTGTGCAAGACTAAAGGGTTCATCTCATGGAAACTTTGATGAGGAAGCGACTGATCATGTTACCACTACGGTCAAAGGAACGACGGGTTACCTCTATCCACAGTAATGACTTACCATGCGGGATAGCTTCTATCCAGAGTAATGATGACTTACGAGTAATGATAGGCGTATTCTTCATGCTGAACAACCACATGAAATGTGATAGGCGTACACCTCAAACTATAATGCAATAATAAACTCAAATTAATAAATGGGTTTGGGTTTGAGGTGAAAAAAGAACAAAGACAAAAAGAATAAACTAAAATTAATAACAAGTGGATAAACTAAAATTTGGTTTAATTACAACCGTTGCTGGTACCATCCATGGCAACTCTTGGATTAGTCGACCAATTATGTCCGTGGCAACTCTTGGCTGCCCTGGGCGTTATAATTGTTAGTTTCTAGGTTTCCTATGTGGTTAATTGGTACTCATGTATTGGGCACGGGGCCATGCTATTTATGGACCTGCATTAATGAAAGATGATGAACCTATAACTTCATACCCAAGCGGAGGCTCCTCTCATGTGAGACCTGTGCCTCTGATCTAGCACACGTATGTAGTAATTAGTTTTAAAATCAATCTAGTTTTCTATCTACAAATATTACTAAGAATATTGGTAACATGTTCGCTGAAGGTTAAATAAATCCCTATCATCGACTTATCTCAATCCGGTAAATAAATTAAAATTCTGGAACATAGACAACCCTATAATCTGCTAAATAAATTAAATTCTGGAACACAGACAGGCCAATAATCTGCTTAATTAACGTAATAAAGTACAACTGACCGACAAAACGAGACCCCTATTCGCCTATGAAGTTATAAGTGTAAGCAACTTGGTTAGGGGCAGATGTGACTCTGGAAACCTCCAATCCAACAGAACACAACCGTACACGTTTAGGTATACAATGAAAAGTCGTGCCAGGGACGGGAAGAAGTTTTAGAGGAAGTGCTACTCTCTGTTGGAAACCAGAGAACGGTTTTGTATCTATAAATACTGATTTTGGTAGTTTACCATTCCAACGAACACTATAAACCCTAAGTAGAATTTATATAACAAGAGTTGAGATGTGATTTAATGCCGATTGCAATGTAAGTTGTATTATGGTACTAGGGATAAGTGGAGGAAATTGCCACACAGGTTGTTGAGAGAATCATAAATAACAATAATAAGAAGACGAGACCAGCACGAGTGTGGAGAAAACGCCATGGAATTTCACCCTGCTTTCATTGACTACTATATCGGCTTTCAACACATCGATGAGGACTTGGAAACACATCGATGAACAGGTGATGAGTATCGATGATGCAGAATAGGGGTTGGTACACAGGGGTTGTACCAGGTGATACACCAATGGTCAAAGTTCAGGGTATTAAATTCAAAGGGTTATCGCTTGAAGGAAGAACTAAATAGTTTGAACACCAAAAGTCCTAGCTCGAAACGAAATAGAAAGAAATCATTTAAGGCAAGGAGGAGGCAGAGTTGGTGTGGAAAAATGAGAGGAGAAACTCTTGGGTGCAGCTGGGTAGCAAACATAAACAACTAGAAATTACAGGAAAAACTCTTGGGTGCAGCTGGGAAGCAAACATAAACAACTAGAAATTACAGGCTATCCTCCGTCTCAGACTTAGAAATAAACACAAACCATGAAACAGAGGAGAACGTACTAACCATGTTTCTTAGGAATTTTTCAGCGGCTATTGAGAAAGTGCTGGAAAATCCTCATTCTCTGCTACAAAAGCACCGGAAATGCTACTCCAGCTCCTGTACATAAAATTCCAATTCATGATCAGAAAAAGAAACAGGCCCATGTCCAAAATGAATTATAAAATAATCCAAGAAAATATTGGCATGAGTACAACTCACTCTGGATGCATCATTGGTTGATCAAATTGGCCCTTCAACAAGTGATGCATACTCTCCTGGGCATGAACTTTCTCTCTCAATTAACAGACACACAAAACAAACATTACACAAGACACAATCACAACACAACACAACACAGGACGTTGATGCATACAACACTACACAGAACAAAACATTTATGGAGCGCTCCATAAGACAGACAAAGACACAGTGCTTGAGAGAGATAGAATACCCATGATGATTAACCTGTAGATTGAGCAGAGAAAACCATTTGTTAAGGAAACAGAGAGATAGACAAACAAATTAACCAAATAGAGAGATAAACAAACAAATTACCCTCTCCATGAGATAATCAATCCACTCGATCACCCTGCTCTTGTTTTCGGATTAGATTGCAGAAAATACCATCACCTCCTCTTGATATGAGAATTTCCTCTCATTCTTCATTCATCAAAATCACCCATCCCTATCCTTCTTCATTCATAAGGTGCGTAGTATATAATGACTTAGGGCATTCATTCATAAGGTGCGTATTATATAATGACTTAGGGCATTCCTGAGTTTTATGCTTGCGTTTTTGGACAGTTGTGTTCAAATTTAGGTTTAAGCAATCTTTTAATTACTATTCATTAAACCAATATTTTAACTCAGAATTATTATTTAAGCAATCTTTTAATTACTATTCATTAAACCAATCTTTTAACTCAGTGTTATTATTTTATAATTTATGATTGTAGCTTTTTTTTGGCCCTGCTGCGTTTTTCAGTGCTCTGTTTCTATCTTTGGAGTATATTTGGTTATTCTATTTTATAATTTAGGATATTGTTTCCATCTTTGGAGTATATTTTGGTTATTCTATTTTATAATTTTGGCCCTGCTGCGTTTTTCCGTTCCTTTTTCGGCAACCCTTATCCGGATTGCAGATTCCTAAACTTACTGCCTGTTTTGGCCCACTTCTCCGTCTTCGTCGGAATTGCTTATGGTCGGAAGACCTTATCTGTCATTGTCTCCGCGCCGTCCAGTGGAAAGCTCAATATAGGGAATTCAATTCAACCTAAGGAGCTACAACGTCCCCCGTGTCCTAGCATGTGCAAAAAAATAACCGCATAGCCAAATGTTTAACACACTGTAATTTTGGGTAAAAAAATAATATATATCATATTGAGTTGTTTGGAATTTTTTCTTTAAAATTAATGATTATTTATAAATTTA
>APFE031697211.1:0-14600 GCA_000404065.3 Pinus taeda
TTTCTTCTAAGCACACTTATGACCTTTAGTGTATTTTCTATCACAACTGTAACAAAGCCCTTTTGCTCTTTTTTCTTCAATTTTTGTGGTGTCATCCTTATAGGTTGTGGAAGACTAGGGCAACAAAACTTCCATCTCTATAGTTGTGAGTGGTATGCTTCCTGGTTGCATAAGTTTGCTTTCCATTTTTCTTGCTAACCTGAATGCCTTCTCTAATGAATCAGGTTCCCAAAGGCAAACATCATGTTGGATATTATCCTTTAAAGACCTATGAACACATCAATCCTATGCTCCTCTGGAATATCTTTTACCCTTATGTTCAATTTTGGAACTCCTCAATATAATCCATTATTGAACCCTTTTGTTTGAGACTTATCAATTGGCTAAAAAAAGTGTTGCTTTTTATATCCTCATAATGTGCTATCAATTCTTCCATTAAAATTTCCAAAGTGAAAAATTGTTTATGAGAGAAAAGCCATTGATAACATACAAACTAATTTGGTTCCTAATATAAAGTTGGAATACGTACCTTTTGTGTGTTTTTCACATTATTGAGATCGAAAAATTTCTCCATATGTAATATCCATGTTGTGGGATCCTTGCCATCAAACTTTCTCATATCGATTTTTGGAATATGGTGCGTCTTCGATCCTACATTAGATTCTATGATATCATGATTAACATTTCTTTTGTTCGCATCATGAGTTTCCTTTATTGCCTTTTCACCATTAGTAAGTATTTCTTGTAGAAATTTTTTCAAATCTGTCATGTCTCTCTTCAAATATGTCTTCAAATCTATCTTCAAATCGTCCATCTTAGTTTCCACACCCTTTATCTTAGCTTCTATTAGCTTTTGTGAGAGTGACATTTGTTGCACTTGCTCTTATAATTTTGATATATCATGTAGCATTTCTTACTCTTCTTCACGAGTCATGCTAGAGCTTTCAGGTTCCTTACTAGGTGTTTGAATTTTCTTTCCTTAGGGCATCAGTTACCGATAATAATGCTATACTATGCCCTTTGAATTCCTTCAAAATAAATTTCAAACCAATCTTAAACAAAAATTTAAAAGAATCTACACACCTTTTTTCACTTTGTAGGAGCTCAATATTGCCTCTGATGTATCTCTGTACATTCAAATCATCCAGTTCTATAATTCTGACTTGCCATAGCCCTATGTGTCCTGTTTCCAATGCCACTACTCTAATCCAAATTGGATTCTCCAAGGAAGAGTTATGTGAAATCTCCCACAGTGACCTGATTATAGACTAGTTCAGTAGAGCGAACTTGTACGACATGCCACAAGTCATTGTTTCGACCTTTGGATCTGAAAAATATATACAAGAATCTAAATTCCATCCTCTTTCTATACCGTCTGACGAAATTTCAATCTGATGCTCAGAGAGAAAGTTATGACAATTTTCCCCAGGTCACCTGTTTGGAATGTAATTCAAGAGTCTGCAAAAAAACCAACTTCCACAGATCATACCTCCACAAATATAGTGCGAAAAGCTCTGAAATTTGGACCCGAGCTTTAGTGTGATGTCTTCTCAAATGGTTTTTTTTTAGCTTCTGAAACGTCATGGACAAAAAAATTATAAAGAAATGCCACGATGACCTGTTTGGAGCACCTAAACCCTAGAATCCAAACCTTTGATAAGAAATGTTATGAAACCACCTCAAGAAAAAGATAGAAAAGATAGATCAATGCCTTAAAATTGAGCCTTTTCAAGGGGGAAACCTCCTTTACATTACAAAATGAACAATTCTTGGATGATTCAAATGACAAAACCTCCTTTCTATATATAGGAGTCTAAGGAGTCACAATATAACCCAGCCGACCTAACAATAATAATATAAAGCCACAAAAATAACAATAGAGGGATTCTATGGGGAACAATAACAATAATATGGCGACAATAGGGGCACAACAATATTAATAAGGGATGCAACTACAATAGTAATGGGGTAATCACTAGTATTATAGGGACCCAACAAATGTCATAGCCAAAGAAGATGCATTCTCAAATGCAGTGTTGAATATAACTATTGTAATGAATGACTTTAGATGCTTTTATTAAGGATATAGCTTCAATGTACTCTTTGGGAGGGACAAAGAATTCTAAAGATAATGAGAGGATTCTGTCCACTTCTTGCAATTTCATCTCTAATGGCACTGCATTTTGCTTTCAAATATCTAATTCTCATGAACTTCATGTATTTTATTGTCTTGGCTCTAAGAAATAGAATAGGGAAACTTACATGTGTGAACTCATGGGAATTCCTACTGTATTGTCTATGTATCCATGCGTCATTTAACCTTCAGGGATATATATGAACATATGCACAAGGTGTCAACAACAAATAAATATAATTAGGTGAACACTTTGAAGGATATATATATATAGAAATGTGGAATTGAGAGAACTATAGAGTTCACACCACTAATACATGCTTCCACGATATGTATCAGTTTCCTTACTAACTAAAATATATAGGCCAAATTTGAAATTAGGTAGTCCTGCATTCACAAGAAATTCACAAGGGAATATTATGAGTGTGTACATAGAGATATGAATAACATTCCAACATGCACCTTATCATATCAACCAACTGAATATATATTTGCTGGCACTGACAATAGGTAAAATTTAATGGGTTATGGAACTTCAATATGGAATGCTACCATAGCCTCTACTAATTGATTAACTGAATCAAACAAATCAATTGGAAAAAATAAGAAATGGATTAAAATGTAGCTTCTTCTTGGGAAACAAAATCTCCTTACTATGGCTATCGAATTTATTTTCATACAGAAAAGATCGATCTCTCGACAAGAAATCTACTTATATTCATGCAAATAAAGGCCCATAGACAATGTAAGCTACTAAAGTAAGGTGTAGTGATGGTGTTCCCATATCCCTTTCTTTTCCTGGTAATTAGGTTGTTACTCCTTATGAGTGTTTTGATATGCCTTTTTTCCCAGGGATGATTTAGATGCTATGTTACAACTCGCAGAGACTTGTTATAAATGAGTGCTACGTTACAACTCATAAATACTTGTTATAAATGAGTGTTATGATATGTCCTTGTTCCGAGGGATGATTCAGAGGCTACATTGCAACTCAAAAAGAATTTCTATAATAATTGAAATAGAATCAAAAGTGTTGTCATTAGATATCCTTATTTAATTGAGCAAATGTTAAGGTAAACAACTGCAATAGAACATATGTTTCAAAGTTCACACACTTCACCCTGTCAACCCCACTCAAGGTAGGGACTTGCTGCCTTGAAACCCTCCTTGTTATAAATTCAATTTGATATAAGGCTCGAGTTATTAATGGGAATTTTGTTTTGTAAAGGAAAAAATTTCCAGACATTACATGACAGGAATAAAATATTATGTACATCTAAAGAGTAAAGTAGTGAAGATTAAAAAATAAAAAAGATAACATTAGTAGATATCTTACTATAAATTCTAGAGTAATTTAATAAGTAAATAAATTGTTGTTGAAAAAATTATGTTGAATATGAATTTTGTTGAAAGTTATAATGTTGTCTAATTGATATGAATTTTTATTATGACACATTTTATTTAAAAATACTAAAAAAATTAAAAAGGTATATTTAATAGATATGTGTTATTATAAAGTGCATAATAGTTTAATAAGTAAATACATTATTATTAAAAAAAATATGTTGAATGATAAATGTCTTAGTTGGAGTGGTTTGGTGAACAATTAGTTTCTTTCGTTGGGTGGATTCTAGTATTAAGAGACATGTTGTATAAGGCTCTTAGTGAAATTTATGAATATTTTGGTAAACTTATTATTCACATATAGATTCTACCACATAGGTGTATATTTCATTAGTTTCTTGCCAAAGTAATGAATATTTGACCCTTTCATGTGCTTTATGGAGCCTTGAATGAAATTCTATGTGAGAGGCATGTAGTTGACATAACACCCATGATTTAAATGTAGAAATTCCATTTATAGGGAAGCTCTTCATTATTCCAAGTGTAGTTCCATTAAAACTTGTTAGATCAATGCTAATAATATTAATATATATAAACTATTTGTTGCAGTTGTTAATCAACCAATTTGCTACTATGAAGGAGAGTGAAAAGGGATACTCTTCCTCTTTATACATCCATGAGAGAGAATCTACGACTATATTCTCCTTTCCTTTCATATAAATTATCTCATATTTATATACAAAAATTTTGGTGACTCATTTTTATTTCATGGGGAAAAAATCCTTTTCTCTTGGGAGTATTTCAAGCCACTATTATTGGTTTTAGTGTATAATTGTTTCCCTAGTAGGAATAGAAACCAGATATCCATAACATGCAATATAGCCATCATCTCCTTTACATAAATGATTTTCCCAAGTTCCTCTTACATATTTGTTTGTTGGTGAAATCCAATGGTCATCCCACTTTGATCCTCTTTGTTGAGTATTGATCTAATGACTTTACATGCTCCACCACCTTCCAACACAAGTTTAGTGAAGTAGATTAGAAAGAGTATTAGGAACATAGATGGAATTCTTCAAGTTTTCCACATCATTTTGTCTCAAAGCATTTTTTTAATCAAGGGTGTGGGTGGAGTTACAATATTATCACATTTCCTTATAAAATTTCTATAATAACTAGTGAGATGAAGAAAACATCTTAAAATTTTAAGAGTTTTAGAGTAATTCCATTCCTTCATTGCTTCAATTTTCTTTAGGTTCACACTCACACATTCATCACTAACAATATGGCCTAAATATTCCAATTCATATAAATAGAGATACTAAAGTAGTTGTAAAACATAATCCTCATCTTGTGATGTTTATTAGATGTTGGAACAAGGAATGCGCATGGAAAAGGATAAAGGGAATCACCAAGATTTTGTAATGTCCTTAGTGAATGTGAAAAATAATTTTAGTAATATCTACCTCATTCATGCAAATTTGATGATAGATCGAGTAGAGGCTAACTTCTCTAAAGAATTAAGCACCCTTGAACTCATTCAAATGGATATCAATGACTAGAATGAGGAGCTTCACTTGGAGTTTTAGATTTTTGAGAAATCAAAAGTTAGGATGAATATTACATGTGTGTTATACCTTGAGGAACATGATAGCAAGTGAATAAGGAAGCTTAGTATTGGGAAAATGATGGAAATGACTAGAAATTATTGAACCATATTTTCTATTTGTTTTTTTTTGGAAAACAAATGGTGAAATAGGCATAGGATAAGTGAGAGGCTATATGTGTTGAGTTAAATAAAGTAATCATGATCCCCTCATGTATAGATTATGGAAATCCATGGTGATAAGGAATTAAAGTCCCTAACCATTTATCACCAAAGATAATATCTCAACCACACATTTCAATAGAAAACATGTGGGTTTTCAAGGAATAACACCAATTAGGAGTCTCACATTTTCACAATGACCACTACATTTTGTATAACCTCCAATAGTAATAATGATTTGAAGGTTGTGAACAACATGGATATAGTGGTGTTTTTCTTGGGCTACACATAATGATACATGAAGCTATGGATGTTGCCACAATCAACTTAGAGGACAAATTTTGGTTGATTGTTGTACTCGACCAATATGAGGATTTGGGGAATAGAAATACAATTCAAGACATAAAGGGATATCTAAGCTTCCAAATATTGTAGAGAATATGGGGGAATGTATCAAATATATGAATTGATATTCATTGAATATATAACTACAATAATAATATGAAATGTCCTTTGAAATTACCTTAAAGAGTTTTTCTTCTTACATTTATGTCAAAGAAAATATTTCTTATCACAGTTGTAGCAAATGCCTTTAAGTTGACTTTGTATGATTTTGTTTTGAGTGGGCCTAATGGTTGAGAGCATGTGTTTCCTAGAGGGAGGTAGAGTATCTAAGCCTGTGTATACTTTCAAAATTAAATAATTGAGGAAGTGGGTCCCCTTTTCCACAAACAAGGGAGTCTCATACACCAATTTGGTGTCTAGATTGCCCATGACCTTAAATATATTATTATTATTAATTTGTGGGTTTTAAGTGGTGGGGAGGATAGATAAGGATTTGTGGAAGATGAAATAGTGATCCAAAACCTATTGTAATGTGACATTATTATTTAACATTTAAAACTAAAGATTAGACTAGTAAATTGTTTCACAAATAGTTTTTTAATATAGAAATATTATGTTTACATATTTAATAAGTGAAAGAACCAACTAAAATCAAATGACCACAAAATTAAAAAAAACTTAGAATTTTAATAATTGATCTATGAGATCATTAAACACATAAAGAGATAAGAGAAGTAATAAAATCATACAGCGAAGAGAAAGTTTAAACACATAGTGACACTTTTTTTATAAAAATAATAATTCACAAGAGGATACAAAGTAAATTAAAAATATGAACTAAAAATTAAACCTCATTTGATAGACAAATTTATTTGAAAGTAAGTTGTTAAATATAAAAATATACAAGTTATAAAATTCATGTATAAAATTAATCGAAAATTATATTAATAAAAATGTGAATACACATTAAATTCAATCTAAAATGTGAATTTTCATTCTCTCAATAATTTAAAGTTAACTAATAATTTGAAATTATTCCAATCAAACAAAAAATAACAAAGGAAAATATGGAAATAATAAAAATTCTCATACCCTTCCTATAAAAATAAAATTTAAGTATGAAGGACGAAGGGAAAGGCTTCGGACTTCCCAAGTGCACTGTGCGCTCAAGGGAGAGAAGGAGGGCACAGGGTGCAAGTCCAAAGGACAAAGGGAAAGGCTTCATACTTCCCAGGTGAACTGTGCACTTAAGGCAGAGAAGGAGGGATCAATGCACGCTCGTAAAGGCTAAAGGATAGAGGATTCAAGCCTTCAAGGTGTGCTCATGTGCTCACGAGGCTTAGGAGGGCACATGGCACAAGTATGAAGGTTGAAGGGTGAAGTTTAATTCTTTTGGAGTGCGTTCATGAACTCCAAGGGTCAAGAGGGTGCATGGAATATTGTGGAAGGCTAAAGGGTTGGCTTTGAGGCCTTCAGGGTGTGCTCATGCACTCAAGGAGGGCACACTTCTTTGAGTCAAAGGAGTGTGCTCAAAGGAAGACTTAGTTTCTTGAAGGGCATAATTTAGAAAGAGGAAGGGGAAAGGGATTAAGGAGTGTAATTTTATCTCTTTGAGGGTGCATGACACACTTCTAAAAAACGAAGGATTTCTGCTCAAGGCTTGAGAGTGTGCTTTTGCGCTCCTAACCTCGGTGGGCTCATTTCACAACTAAAATTTGTCTAAGTCTGGGATATAGGGTGATGTGTGAACATAATGAGTTTGGACATAAAACCATATGCGACACATACCAAATCATCGAGAGAACTCATACAACCTTGAACAATGATAAGTGTACATTAAAATTCCACTTTTCATGCATTTCCCAAGTACAACGAGTGAAGTATGTGCGATTGCGACCAAAATGTGTCATTTTATAATCACAAATATGTTACAATCATGAAATACAGTTAAAGATGTTCTAATCAATGCGATGATAGTTCAGAACATGCAACAACACTTGAAACACATAGAATAGCATGATAAAACACTTGAAGATCAATGTGACACTCGATATGAATGTGATAGTAGGCTCCAAAATTTGAATGTAGTGAAATGTTTGGAGGGTGTTGTAGTAGTGACAACACTTGGTGACACAATGGGCAACCTTCAACTTCTTTGTATAGGAATATATTCCGGTTAAAGGGTCAAACCTTTAGGAAGTATTGATTTCCTTGATTCCCCCCTTTCCACTTGGTTATATACATAACATCTCACTTTGTTCTACTTGGTTTAACACAAAAAAGATACATCGTATCACAATTGTTTCAATCCAGGAAAGGGTATTATGCGCGATGAGTTCCTGATATTCATAGTATGAGTTTTCATCTCTCGTGCTTCTACACTGCCAACAGGCCTGGATAGTACCCCGATGAAGTCACTTTAGCAGTACAAATATTTCTTTGCTACCAGCGAGCCTGGACAATACCCTAGCAAAGTTCCTTACTTCACCTCCCTACGCAGGAAGCCTTTCTCTTCTTTCACCCTTTATTTATGTATTTAATAGGACTATGCATCGAAACTTATTATTTTCAATGGGAAGAAGAGGGATATTGACTTATTCAGAGTACATGATATTGCCCCTTCAGAGAAGTATTATAGACCTTTGATATTGCTTTTCTTGCTTTAAATTTTCCCCTTATCCCTTATATACTAGATTGGAGAAGCGTTCATACACAAGCAGATTTACACCAAGTTGAGTAGTTTATATACTATCATAAGCATGGATCTAATAGGTTCCCTCAAAGTTATCCTTTTGGATGAGTCATATTTTCCATCTGGACTTAGCTCAACCTATGGAATTTTCCCAATGAAAGAAAGAGAACGAAAAAACCCAAGCATTGTGGTTGTCACACTTCTATTTTATTACACCATAAAGTCATTTCAAGCCATGCACTTTTACACGAGGGTCTTATTTATGTATAATAACCAAGAAACACGACAATATGTGACATGGCTAACAAAATACACTTACAACTATACAAAAAGAGAAACATGTAGCTGCTATTTAAAAAAATGCTTCAAATGTCATCCATTTACAGAAAGGGGTTTGTTAAAAATGACAACTAGGGCCAAACTCCATGTGGGTCATCTTATTAATGGAAATTGATATTTTTCTTGGATCCTTCTTATTGAGAGGTGTAGGATTGATCTAAAGATCATGCGATTCTGATAAGTATTCATGGAGTTATGAATTTATTTGCATTATAAGGCAATTCGTCAAGTTGAGCCAACAACCAAATAAACCCCACATGCGCTGAACGTTTTAGTATAAATAGAGTTGGCCTTCAAGTAATTTCAGCACACTTGGGATCTCTTCCTCTCTCTACTTGTCTTTGGGTTTTAGTAGGAGGAGAGATCCTAAGGAATGACATTGCCCTGATCCAGAGGGCAGAAAGCTAGAAAAGCTAAAAAAGCTGGAACTTCCGAAAAAGCCAAAAATGCCAGAAAAGCCATAATTGTCAGGAAAGTCGGAACTGTCGGACAAGCTAGAACTGCCAGAAAAGCTAGAACTTCTGGAAAATCCAGAACTGTTGGAAAATCTAGAAAAGCTAAAAAAGCTGCAATTACTGGAAAAGCCAGAAACGTCGGGATTGCCAGAACTGTCGGGGACAACCGAAACTACCAGATCTACCAGCAACAACTCGAATTGCTAGAACTACTAGGAACTACCGAAATAGTTGGAGCATATGTATTCGAAGAAGATTAGCATGCAAGGGACAACTAACTAACATTGAGATAGTTGCATGGTACTTAGCAGAAAATAAACCAAGCATGCAATGCTACAGCTAGCATGCAAGGGAAAAATAGCATGCAACAACAAGCATGTTAAGGACAACAAGCATGCTAGGGACAACAAGCATGAAAGGGATAACAAGAAAGAAAGGTGCAGCCAACACATAGGTCAGGATGGAAACATGGTGCAATAATGGCAGATAATGCAGTATAGTGATGGGTACAGTCATGATTAATGAAGTGCGATGAGATGCAACATAGTGATGATGGGTGCAACATGGTGCAGCATGGTGAGGTGCAGCATGATGACGAAATGCAGCATAATTATAGGTGAAGGAGTCACCTTGGAGAATTACTTGAAGCAACATGTCCTCAACTAATCTCAGGTATCATCTTCTTAGAGATGATCTATTCTCTTATCTAGATAAGTCAAAGTGTTGAATTTTGTTGTAAACGTACTCTCTCTCTCTCTGTTGAACTATTGAAGAACATATAAGAAGAATTGATCAAGTGTTTCCCCACATTGGGGTTTGTCCCTGGCTAGCGCCACATCTTGTGTCCTCTTGTCTTGGCTTATCTTCTACGATTTATGTTTATGTTCTATTTGAAATTTACTTTAATGTTGATGTGATGGCTAATCTTGAACGGATACGGAGCTAACTGTGGAAATTTAAATAAATTGCTCTAAGCATAGAACATACCTAAAATTAACATGGTATTACAGGTGAGGTGAAGACAATGCCCAAGCAAGAGTGAAAGAGAAATCACCAAAGACAGGTGGGAAAGGACAAAAGTGTCAATGGATTCCTCATCCCTCTTCAAATTCACCAAGGGTGAAGTCGAAGCAGATAATATTATCATAATTGCGCAATGGAATATGGCCTACCTAAAGATAACTTCATTGGAAGACCAGATCTCAAGGTGGAAGGAAAGGCAGATAACTCGTTCGACCATTATGTGAAGGAGTGCTCGAATGGCAGGGACACATCACTTGATGATGATAACAATCATCCCAGGGACATCTTCAATGATTAAAAGAATCACAGGAAATGCAAGTCATCAAGGAAATAGCCGACTCTTCATAGAAAGAAAGGAACCCAAGGTATGGAGAATCAAATGTTGTCTATGATAAGATAAAGAAGTGTTATATTGTATTGGCCCTCTTCTTCAAATTCTTTGGGAATATAACTTATAGATTACACTCTTCAAGGCACTTCATCAGATAGATGGGTACACTCTCTAATTTGGTAGAGATGGAAACAATCATGTGATTATACTTGTGACCGATTCCACCTATCTCGGAAAGGGTGTAGGGAATGTTAACTCTCAGCTGAATAAGGGTAACTCGATTCATTTACAAAATATCTTTTATGTACCTGATCATAAGAAGAGCCTGGTGTCCATCTCGGAAATGGAAGTCAAAGGTTTTAGGGTGGCTTTCATAGATGGAATGGTACGTGTTAAAAAATATAATTGTCAAAGATTCTTTTCCTCATGGATTCAGGGTTGGAAATTTGTATCAAGTTACAGGATGGTCAATTAGAGATCATGTCAATTGACATATTGCATCTATAACATCGAAGGTCTAGCTATGGGGCCCTACCTGATGGGAGTCAAATGGTGATAGGGATGTCTGAATTCCAGTAAAGCATGAAGGTACATGTCTGAGATGTACCGAAGAAAAATCTTATAAGGGGACCATTCGCCTCATGCAGCAGGTCCATAGGTTTGGAACAACTCGAGGAGTTTGAGATTCATGATCGGGAATCTCATGTATACAGGTGGAAGAAATCCCTCTATGGCTTGAAGCAAAACACCCCGAGCATAGTATGAGAGGATTGATAGCTGTCTGATGAAGCTGAATTCACTAGGAGTGAAACCGATCCAAACCATTACTCGAAGGTTGTCGATGACAAACCTCTCATACCAGCACCTTATGAGGACGGCCTATTTCTGACAGGTGCAAACCCTCTCATTTGCAGAAGTAAGAGGGAGTTGGATCTCGGATGTGGAATGATAAACTGCAATCTTGTGACTACCTCAAGGATCTTAACTTTTAGAAGTTATATGGTATTGATGTCGGACCATATTTGGGAAATGCCTCTGAGTTTCATAAACTCATTAGTGTTGATGTTCTTGGTGAAATTTCGTCCATACATATCTTTTGCAGTTAGCATGGTGAGCTCATATTTGGTTGAGCCTCAATGGATTAGTGCCAAGAATCTTCTAAGATATCTTTGGGGCACAATCTCTAATGGATTGAGATACACTGCTGGAAATATGAAACCGAATGAATATTCGAATGTTGACTGGGCAGGTAGTGTGGAGGATCTCTAGAGCACTTCTCATTGCTGGTTCTCTTTGGATTCTACTTCAATATCATGGATGAGCAGGAATTAGGAGTCGGTTGCTATAAGCACCGCCGAGACCGAATACATAGCTATGAGTATGTTCTTGTGTGAAGCTGCATGGCTGTAGAAGCTCTTAAGTGAGCTATCTGTACACATGATGAATACCACTATGATTCCATGTGACATCTAGAGGGGGGATTTGATTATTTAGGAATCATGTATTCGATGATTTCTCCAGTAGATAGACATCAGATACTACCTTATCTGCGATATGGTAAGTCAATGAGTGAGGAGGCTCCATCGCCTTGACACTGATGTACAAGTCGCAGACATTTTGTCAAAGCCCCGAGGAAGGTCAAATATGTGTCTTTCTCGAATGACTTGGATTCATTGAGAGAGCTTATTATAAGGGTCCTGCATGTTGCATGCATTGAGCTTTGGGAGCTCTAGGGGGGCATGGGGTACTTACTGGAGAAACATACGACCACAGGGCGACTCACCCTCACCTGGTGGTGCACTATGGAATAGGATGATTAGTTCTCATGTGGGCCAGGATGATTTGTTCTCCATGGTGACTATGGAATAGGATGATTAGTTCTCCTGTGGGCCAGGATGATTTGTTCTTTGTGGAAACTGTGGAAAAGGATGATTAGTTCTCCTGTGGGCAAGGATGATTAGTTCTCTGTGGCATCCACTGACAAGATGATTCGTTCTCCTGTGGATAGGTTGATTAGTTCTCCTGTCAAGGCATCATACCCATGCAATTTGGGACTAATGGGAAATACCTCATCTGATCAATCAGTAGGGAAATGAGGATAGGGACCATAATAGTACTATCGATGGATGCATCGTTGTATATACTGTACTCCCTGTGCTAGGACGACCTCCATTGATCTGGGATCAGTATGAGTGGTTTGAGACACTCTCCTGTGACATTGATCTGGGATTAATGAAACTGATATGGAATCAGTACGAGTGGTTTGAAATAGTCTCTTGTAACATTGATTTGGGATCAATGAAACTGATTTGGGATCAGTATGAGTGGTTTGAGGGACTCTCTTCTGACATTGATTTGGGATCAATGAAACTGATCTGGGATCAGTATGAGTGGTTTGAGACACTCTCTTGTGATATTGATCTGGGATCAATAGAACTGACTTTGGGTCAATGAGAGTGATGTGACACACTCTCTTTAGATGAAACTAACTTTGGGTCAGTAGAGAATGGTATGAGACATTCTCGATCAATTCTTCTTCATGGTTCAGCAGAGTAGAGCTCAGCAGATCAAAGCAGAGTAGAGCTCATTATGTCAGAGAAAAGCAGAGTAGTACAGGGCACTCATGGTAGAGATAGTACAGTTAGACATATGGATCAACGGATGGAGTTCTCCTTAGTTGAGAGGGAGTGTTAAAATTGGAAACTAGGGCCAAACTCCATGTGGGTCATCTTATTTGTAGTAGTTGATGTTTTTCTTAGATCCCACTCATCAAGAGGTGTAGGACTGATCTAAATATCATCCAATTCCGGTAAGTATTCATGGAGTTATGAATTTATTTGCGTTATAAGACAATTCGTCAATGTTGACCAACAACCAAATAAACCACACATGTGCTCAACGTTTTACTATAAATAGAAGTGGCCTTCAATTCATTTCAAAACACTCAGGATCTCTTCCTCTCTCTACTTGTCTTTGGATTTTAGTAGGAGTAGGAGGAGAGATCCTAAGCAATAACGTTTCCCTGATCTAGAGGGTAGAAAGCTGGAAAAGCTAAAAAAGATGAAACTGCTAGAAGAGCCGGAAATGCCAGAAATGCTGGAACTGCTAGAAAAGACGGAACTAGGGGAAAGGCACAGCTACTGGAACTTCCAAAAAATCTAGAACTTCCAAAAAAGCCGAAATTTCCAGAAATGATGGAACTGCCAGAAAAGCTGAAAAATCTGGAATTGTTAGAAAAGCCAGAACCACTGAAAAAGCTAGAAACGCTGAAAAAGCCAGAACTACCAAAACTACCAAAAAAGCCAAAACTACTGGAAAATCCAGAACTGCCGGAAAAGATGGAGATTCCGGAAAAGTCGGAACTGCCAGAAAAGCAGGAAAAGATGGAAATGTCGAAACTACTGGAACTGGTGGAAAATCGAAAACTACCGGAAAAGCTAGAACTGTTGGGACTACCAGAACTACTGTGAACAACTGGAACTGCCAGAACTACCGGCAACAGCTAGAACTGCCAGAACTGGCGAGAATTGCCAAAATAGCCAGAGCATCTGTCTTCGAAGGAGAGCAGCATGCTGGGGACAACAAGCAAGCAAGGTGCAGCCAACACATAGGTCAGGATGGCAACATGGTGCAACAATGGAACACAATGTAGTACAGTGATGGGTACAGTCATGATTAATGAAGCGTGATGAGATGCAACATAGTGATGATGGGTCCAACATGGTGCAACGTGGTGAGCTGTAGCATGATTACAAAATGCATCACAATAATAGGTGACAGAATCACCTTGGAGAATTACTTGAAGCAATATGTCTTCAACTGATCTCATGTATCATCTTCTTAGAGATGATCTATGCTCTTATCCAGATAAGTCAAAGTGATGAATTTTGTTATAAATGTACTATCTCTCTCTCTCTCTTTGTTGAACTATTGAAGAACATATAAGAAGAATTGATCAAGGGTTTCCCCAAATTAGGGTTTGTTCCTAGCTAGTGTGACATCTTGTGTTCTCTTGTCTTGGCTTGTCCTCTCTGATTTATGTTTATGTTCCATCTGTAGTTTACTTTAATGCTGATGTGATTGCTAATCTCGAAACATTATGGAGGTAACTGTGAAAATTGAAATAAATTGCTCTAATCATAGAACATACCTAAAATTAATAGGGTTCA
>APFE031697213.1:692-52423 GCA_000404065.3 Pinus taeda
AATAAATTGTGGGTACTTCCTGAATCAATCAACACTATTACCTTTTTCTTCTTGATTTGTCCTTCTATCTTGATGGTTTGAGGAGTGGTAATTCCCACCAATGCATTACAAGATATGGTTGGATTCATTTCTTCTTTATCTAGGCTTTGTTCCTGGAGTATATCCTCTCTTTTGACCTTTCTTGCTCCTTTTCTTCTTCCTCTTCACAATCTATGTAGAATAATTTCTTCTCAGCACACTTATGACCTTTATTTTATTTGCTATCACAACTGTGACAAAGCCATTTTTCTCTTTTTTCTTCCAATTGTTGTGGTGTCAACCTTATAAGTTGTGGAAGACTAGGGGCAACAACACTTCCATCTTTATGAGTGGTATGCTTCCTGGTTGCCATAATTTTTCTTTCCATTTTTCTTGCTAACCTAAATGCCTTCTCTAATGAATCAGGTTCCCAATGGCGAACATCATGTTGGATATTATCCTTTAAATTTCCTATGAACACATCAATCCTATGCTCATCTGGAATATTTTTTACCATTATGTTCAATTTTTGGAACTCCTCAATGTGCTCCATTATTGAACCCTTTTGTTTGAGACTTATTGATTGGCTAACAAAAGTGTTGCTTTTTGTATCCTCATAATGTGCTACCAATTCTTCCGTAAAAATTTCCCAAGTGATAATTTGTTTATGATAGCAAAGCCATTGATACCATACAAACTAATTTGGTTCGAAATATAAAGTTGCAATACATATCCTTTGTGTGTCTTGCACATTATTGAGATCGAAAATTTGCTCCATCTGTAATATACATGTTGCGGGATCCTTGCCATCAAACTTCCTCATATCAATTTTTGGAATATGGTGGGTCTTCAATCCAACATTAGAGTCTATGAAATCATGATTAAGATTTCTTTTGTTCACATCATGAGTTTCCTTTACTACCCTTTCACCATTAGCAAATATTTCTTCTAGAAAATTTGTCAAATTTGTCTTCAAATCTACCATTCCTGTCTTCAAATTTGTGTTCAAATCTATCTTCAAATTGTCCATCTTAGATTCCATGCCATTTATCTTAGCTTCCACGCCATTTATCTTAGCTTCTGTTAGCTTTTGTGAGAGTGACATTTGTTGCACTTGGTCTTGTAATTTTGATATATCATGTAGCATTTCTTCCTCTTCTTCATGAGTCATGCTAGAGCTTTCAAGTTGCTTACTAGGTATTTGAATTTTCTTTCCTCGGGTCATTAGTTACCGATAATAATGCTCTACTATTCCCTATGAATTCCTTCAAACTAATTTTTCAAACCAAGCTTAAGCAAGAATTTTAAAAAAACCTACACACCTTTTTTCACTCTGTAGGAGCTCGATATTGCCTCTAATGTATCTCTGTAATTTTGGGTCATTTAGTTTTCAAATTATGATCTGCAGTAGCCCTCTATGTTCTCTTTCCACTACCACCAGTCTGATCCAAATTGGATTCTCCAAGGAAGAGTTAAGCCAAATCTCCGATGGTCACCTGATTATAGACTAGTTCAGTAGAGTGAACTTGTACGATGTGCCACATGTCCCTATTTCGACCTCTGGCTCTGAAAAATATATACGAGAAACTAAAGTCCATCCTCTTTCTGTACCTTCTTACGGAATTTCAATTTGATGCTCAGAGAGAAAGTTATGACGATTTTCCCCAGGTCACCTGTTTGGAATGTAAATCAGGAATCTGCAAAAAGACCAACTTCCTCAAATCATATCTCTGTAAATATAGTACGAAAAGCTCTGAAATTTGGACCCTAGGTTCAATACAATTTCATCTCAAATGGGTTTTGTTTCTCTTCTGAAACATCATAGAAAAAAATTTATAGCGAAAATGCCACGATGACCTATTTGGAGCAGCGAAACACTAGAATCCAAAAGCTCTGATACCAAATGTTATGAAACTAGCTCACAAAAAGATAGAAAAGATAGATCAACACCTTATAATTCAGCCTCTTTGAGGGGGAAACCTACTTTACATTACACAAATGAATGATTCCTTGATGATTCAAATGACAAAACCTCCTTTCTATATATAGGAGTCTAAGGAGTCACAATATAACCCAGCCGACCTAACAATAATAATATAAAGGCACAAAAATAATAATAGAGAGATTCTGTGGGGCATAGTAATAACAATATGGGGACAGTAGGGGCACAATAATATTAATAATTGATACAACTACAAAATTAATGGGGTAATTACTAGTATTATAGGAACCTAATATCTTTTGTAATAGAAGGTAATAATGACTTAATAAACCATTCAGCTAGGAGCTGATCAGGAACATATGTTTTCATCATTCAACGATGATGCCGCCACTCATGAATATAATTAGATATGTGAGTGGCTGTCGTCTACTTAAAATTGGTAAGAAGCTTTGTTCCTGTTTCAGACCTTATTGGTAACTGAAAATGGGTTAAAAAGGTGGTGGCAAGGGTGCTGAAGTTATCAAATGAAGCTCTAGGCAATTCGATGTACCATTTTGCTGCTGCACCAGTTAACGTTCGCTGAAAAGGGAAAATCCTAATCGAATCATCATTGAGATTGTTGGACAAACACCACAAATGAAAGTTCATCACGTGATTCAATGGATTCACCCAGATTTCCATTGAATTTAGGAATATCTGACAGAATTTTATGAGGAATCGCCGGCCACCAAGGGGCATAAGCAATCAAATCATTTGTTAGCCAATTCATATATGGTAATTCTAAAGTTGCTACGAAAGGCAACTGTTGATTCAGGTTTGGTGAAGCATACCCAGGATAAGATGGGATCGCTTGAGCAGTGGGTCTTTGCATACCAGCATAATGTATTTGATGTTGACAACTCTAATAAGGTTGATGGGCATAACCATTATGATATGATTGATAGTGACCGTTTTGAATATATGGCTACCCCTTACCCGCAAAACTTTGTTGCTGAGGTCCTCAGTAAGCTTGTTGGAATTGCGGTTGTTGATATTGCACCAGCCATGGTTGTGAAGCGATTTGTTGTTGTCCAATATTAGATGTTTGGCCAAGATTAGGGGTGATAGTACCCATTTGAGCCTGAGTCGCTCCAGTCAAGGAGCCACTAATCGGCGATTGTGGTTGTGTCATGGAGACAAGAGGTTGTTGTATTACGACATGAGAGACTTGAGGTTGACATACAATAGGCAACGCTTGTACTTTTGACACCATCACAATAGTCGGCGTAGTGGGAATATTCGACATAGGTAGATTTAGTTGCATTGAATATACAACTCTTGCCTGTTGAGGCATTATTGGCACCCAACCACTGGATGTGATTCTAGCTTGACCCGAATTCTGTTGTGAACTCTCATATGGTTGTTCTCCCAGAGGGAACAATGAAAGGGCATATCGTCCCCCATATGGTGGCAATCTAGTGTTCAAAGGAAAGATTGGCCTCTGTATACCGGAATACGCAAATTGATACTATTGCGAACGATCAATTTGCTGAGACTCAACATAAGAAATTCTAGATATTATTCCGAACGAACAAACGGGAATAGACCATACTATCGAAACAGTCCCTGGGTGGACTTCATCTAGCGGTTGAGAGCTAGTTGGGGCAGATGGTATACCAGCAAACATTGTCAGAGTTGTGGCAGGAGGTTTTGCTGCTATTGTGTTGGACGACACAGTCCTAGATGTCAATGGTTGTTCAGACATATCGAGTCTATCCAAAATATTTCCTAGCAATTCTACAAGAACTTGCGATGAAGGGACTAACTTCTGAAGTAGAAGGATATAGGCGGATCCCAGTTCCAAAATGCAATGGAGTACTGGATGGAAGATCCTCCGCAATCTCTTTTATAGCAATCAGTCTAGGTGGAAGAGGTAGACCGTCAGGTCCATAAAATATTTTTGGTGCTGAAGAAGGTGTAGACTCTGCAGTGACAGATGTTGGAGGGGTGACATATTCTAAATCAGCCCTAGATGGAGTTGGTTCAAGAATATAAGTGTTTACCATTACACTAGGATCAGCTCTAATGTCCTCTTGTAACTGCGGAACTTCTTCTGTAGAGGCAGGGATATCAGAAATAGTTGGAGTAACTAGAGTCTCTGAGGATGTTGAAACACAAGTTTCAAACAGACCAGGAGACTTTGACCCAGTTAAACAAGTTCACTTGGCCTAGAATGGTTTCGTTTCCAGAGTCAAAGATGGTTGACTCGTCAGTCTCTGTGAACGACGAGGTTTTGATTGAGTTTCTTCCACGATTGAAAATTACTTGATGAACTCAAAATAAAAGGGGGAAAATGTTATTCCGAATTAAATGAATTTTATGACACTTTGACACAACTTGCTTTTTCAATTTTTAAGATTCGAGAAAAAGCTAAAGATGACTAGTCGCCTTCAATTTTTAATGAGCCTGAAGTGACAAGTGCTCAGATGGACCTTTTCTTTTATGGAGTTTGAAAAGAAACGAAAGTGACTACTCTGGAAATCTAGACAGAGGGATTAACAAAAAAATTTCAAAACTGTAGAATACTTTTTACGGTATAGAATTCAACCCTCCCAAATATTGTGTGATAGTTCCAGTCTTCGCAGCCTATCACCAGGGATCAACATGAGCTCTTACTATGTCTGGTTTTGTTAGATATTTTGCACATGATGTTCAGCACAAAACATGTCACAAGTGTGTCCATCAGAAGAAGCTCAAAAAAATATTTCCAATGGTATATCACACTTCGGTAACCAGTTCCTGGATTAGAAGAAATGAATGAGTGATTCTTGGTTATGCATGTTTTGAGGTCAGTTGCTGCACACAATGATAAGTTTAGTACAAAATCAGTTTTTGAAATAATGGTAAGGAATTTTTCAAAAGTGAAAGATGTTTTTGTTCATCACATACTAAATAACAAAAATCTCCTTCAGTTTATGCACAGGTGCTACTATGTGGGAGATATACAGCGATATTTGGAGCCTAAATTAAAACAAAGCAATTTTTTCATATTTTTTATTGTTTTAGTCATTTTAGTGCGAGGCCATTTTAAAACAGATGAAAAGTAATTTTGCAAAACTCAAGGAGGTTTATTAAGTACAGGACATATAACAAAAACCTCTTTCATTTTATTCATAGGTGTCATGGATTGGGATATGTGACTAGATCTTTACAACTCATTTTCATAGATTTAAATTTTTAATGATTTTCTGTTTTAGAGATGATTTTGTGGGAAAGATTGCGAGCTACTGGAAACTAATTTCCCACATTTGAGAGAGGTCGTTCTCCAGTATGACCTGATCTACAGAAATGTCTTTCATTTTTGCAACATCTGCTATGGTTTAGGAGATATGAGTTCATCTTCAACACCTATTTTCAGAAATTCGGCGCAAGTTTAATGTAACTAATTCTATTTTGAAGAAAATGGTTGAGCTCAATCCATTAGTACAAGGATGAGAAAATGTATATATTTTATGATTTTCATAGTGTAGGGGTTGGATTTTGGTAGAAGGTTGGACTCTTGAAAAAGCCTTGAGCTTCATTGTACACTCACATCAGTATTTTGGCTAAGGAATTGAGACCAGGCTTTGCAGCATTCTTTGGGATCCCTGTGGCATTTGTTTTGGTACAGTGCTTTCTTATGTCCTTGTGGATTTATTCATGTGTTTTATGTATCATTTATCTTTATTTCTTCTCAGCTAAACAAACAAGAGTGTAAGTAGAATACATTGAGAATTGCAGTGCTCTACTGGAAGTTTTCTTTAGTATTTAATGTTCTCCACTGTTTGGAGAGGATCCATGGCTTCCCTTGCCCTCTTCAACTCCTCATCAGTATGATCCTTCCATCTCATCTTGATTTATAGTGCCAATTACAATTGCCTACCTTTCCCCATCGAAATCCCTGCAAGATGGAAGACTCTGCCTCATTCCCTACACCCAAAATCTTCCTTTCCCTTAGAACCCACAAAACATCATTTTATCAAACAAACTCTTTTACATCTTTACATAGCCTAAAATCAGTAGCCAAATCAGTCAATCAAGCCCTTAGTGACCATAATTAGCTGATATTGACCCGAAGAGAGCCCTCTCCTAACTTGGTAGGGCTAGCTACTAGGCTGAGCGTGGTTTGATGTGGACCTAGAAGCTTACCCTTTTAGTTTGAGGTAAATCTAAGCTCTAACATAGTGGCGACTCTACTAGGGAAAAATTGTTTGTTTGTTAGCATTCTTCATTTTATAAACTACAGAAGGAGTCTAAAGATTATCCAGGTAGCCTTCGAAACGCTTTTGCTTTGCATTAGCGCAAGTAGATAAAATCTACTTCAGTCAATCTCCGGTCTAGTCTTATAAACATAAAGTCTAACTTGCAAATTGCCCTAATACATATATCAAGCTAGATCTGATTGTTGATGGTGGACAGCAGTCAGACACATATGAAGGCTGAAACATTCACTTGGTGACTCCAACTCAATGCAAATATTCCAGCGCTCACTGATCCATTCATGCACTAAAATAAAATGGTAGGGTATGTGGCAGACCCTGTGTTTTGTGAAACTTTAAAAGAAGTTAGAGATCAGTTAGTGGATATTGAAATTGATGAAGTATTTTTCATTGCCATGCTTAAATGTTTGAGATCTCTGAAGTTTCCTCTTAAAGCTAAAACTGGTTTCTTTGAGTTAGTTGTTGAAAAATTTGAGAAGCAGATTCATTATTTAAATGATCAGATCCAATCATATGAATTCCGAGATTCCAAAAAGTTCTTGGAAACTCTCCCTCCTTCAAAACAAGAAACAATAGAGCTTCCCGTGGATATTTGCGTTGACATTTTGTAGTTGGAGTTCAATATTGAGGAGTTGGGGTAGCAAACAGAGTCTGGTTTTTTTTATCCTATTGCAACATACATGGAAATTTTTTCAGTTTGATGATAGATCAGATTGTCTTTTACATAACCAGAGTCATTATGTGCATATATGGTTGTTAGTAGTTACATTTGTTTCCTGGTTGAAGCACTTCCAAGCAACATCCTTGTCACAGTTACTTGACTGGTTGATCTGGCATTATAGTGTTACTTGATCTATCAATTTTGGAGCAAATTGGGTTATATTTGTACATAAATAAGTTGTCTGAGGCAACATTTCATTTTTCGGTATTTGTTTATGTACAAGTTGCAGTATGTATATGTTTTTAGATTGGTATGAGTTGTTTTGGGTTTGCAGTTGTTTGACCATCCATGCCCAATGGAAGAGGCATTGTCTGCTTTCCAAAGATCTGTAGTTATTGGCACCTCCAAGGAGCTACCATCCCCATTGGAGCCGATGTTAATTCCAGTCTTCACAGCCTGTCATCAGGGATCAACATGAGCTCTTACTATGTTTGGTTTTGTTAGATGTTTTGCACATGATGTTCAGCACAAAATATGTCATGAGTGTGTCCATCAGAAGAAGATCAACAAAATCTTTCCAATGGTATATCACACTTCCATAACCGGTTCCTGGATTAGAAGAAATGAATGAGTGATTCTTGGTTATGGATGTTTGAGGTCAGTTGATGCACACAATGATAAGTTTAGTACAAAATCAGTTTCTAAAATAATGGTAAGGAATTTTTCAAAAGTGAAAGATGTTTTTTTCATCACATACTAAATAACAAAAACCTCCTTTAGTTTATGCACAGGTGCTACTATGTGAGAGATATACAGTGATATTTGGAGCCTACATTAAACCAAAGCAAAATTTTCATATTTTTTACTGTTTTAGTCATTTTAGTGCAGGGCCATTTTACAACAGCTGGAAAGTATTTTTTCAAAACCTAAAGAGGTTTTTGTTAAGTACGAGTCATAAAACAAACACATCTTTCAGTTTACTCACAGGTGTCATGGATTGGGATATGTGACTAGATCTTTACAACTCATTTTCACAGATTTAAATTTTTAATGATTTTCTGTTTTAGAGATGATTTTGTGGAACAGGTTGCGAACTACCGGAAATGGATTTCCCAAAATTGAGAGAGGTTTTTCTCCACCATGACCTTTTCTACAAAAAATTCTTTCATTTTTGTAACAAATATTATTGTTTAGGAGATGTGAGTTCATCTTCAACACCTATTTTCAGAAATTCGGCCCAAGTTTAATGTAACTAATTCTATTTTGAAGAAAATGGTTGAGCTCAATCCCTTAGTACAAGGATGATAAAATGTATATATTTTATGAGTTTCATAGTGTAGGGGTTGGATTTTGGTAGAAGGTTGGACTCTTGAGAAAGCCTTGAACTTCTTTGTACACTCAAATCAATATTTTGGCTAAGGAATTGAGACCAGGATTTGCAACATTCTTTGGGATCCCTGTGGCATTTGTTTTGGTACAGTGCTTTCTTATGTCCTTGTGAATTTATTCATGTGTTATATGTATCATTTCTCTTTATTTCTTCTCAGCTAAACAAACAAGAGCGTAAGTAGAATACATTGAGAGTTGCAGTGCTCTACTTGAAGTTTGCTTTAGTCTTTAATGTTTTCCATTGTTTGGAGAGGATCCATGGATTTCCTTGCCCTCTTCAACTCCTCATCAGTCTGATCCTTCCACCTCATCTTCATTTATAGTGCCAATTACAATTTCCTACTTGCCCCATCGAAATCCCTGCAAGCTGCAAGACTGTGCCTCATCCCCTACACCCAAAATTTTCCTTTCCCTTAGAGCCCACAAAAACATCATTTTATCAAAAAAACTCTTTCACATCTTTACCTAGCCTAAAATCAGTAGCTAAATCAGTCAATCAAGCTCTTAGTGACCATAATTAGCTGAGATTGGCCCGGAGAGAGCCCTCTCCTGACCTGGTAGGGCTAGCTACCAAGCTGAGCGTGGTTTGATGTGGACCTAGAAGCTTACCTTTTCAGTATGAGGTAAATCTAGGCTCTAACATTGTGTTCAGTGCATTGCGAGCAATAGGGCGGTAGACACGAATTCCTAAGGATAAAAGATACAGCCTATTGTGGTCTCCCAATATATATTCGACGATACGTGGGAGCACAAGTCTGTACTGGCACTTGTCGTCTCAAAGAGGAGGAATCACACAACCTACGATGAAAGCGATAGTTACCAGGCTTTACGATGCCAGAATACGTCTATAGCCTATATTTCTAAATGTTTTGCGTTAGGTTCCAAAGCATTTTTATGTTCATTGAAATTTATTTTACAGTTGATCTTTCTTAAGAAGTTTTCCTTTAAGGTTCACCATGTGATGTAGATATACAACTCCTAAATATGTAATCTAAGATGATAAACAGTCATTTATTCTTCTTTTTCCAATGAAAATCCTAGCTACTAAGGAAAGAGAAGCAAAATTCTTTCAACAAAGAGGAGAGAGCACACACTAAGATGCACTATCCAAAATCAATCTCCACAAGCAGTCTAAATGCAAATGCACATGCATGTACTTGTTTTTCCACTTTCTCAATGCGTGAATGACAAAAAGAATACTAAGTACAAATATGAACTATCTTTTATTTCAAATCAACAGTGCTAACAATTTTCTTTTCAAAAGACGAAAGGAAGACAAGGACGACACTTTGCGATTTTGAATTGAAAACTACTTTCGACACTTGAAATACTATTAATTCATATCAAATACAAGACTAACAATGTAATCGACTATCAAAAAGAGGAGGATTCTTTTCTTTGACTGAAAATGACATTTGCAACACTTTCAAATCAAAGACAACAGTTCAATTAAGCTACTGTTTACAAAGGAGAACTATAAATGGTGAAAAATACATAAAAACATTCACAATTCTTTGTAAAATGGAGGCTGAATAATGATAAGGAAGGGAGTTTCAACAGTGGTATACTGATCACAGACAGCAAAACTCCTGAATAAAGTTGAAGACAATGAAGAAAAAACCAAAATCTGGAGGCATAAACAGTCTTATCTAATCATCACATTTGTAACACAGGGAAACAGGGATGCATCTCACCTACAACACATGGGAGGTGCAATGCATCCAGACTGTCAAAGGGAGATAGTGCGATGGTCCAAGGACGAGACTGGGCTTGGTTTTTTGCACATAGTTTGCAACTTACTTCAGTGATTTAGGCTGAGCTAATGATAGTCAGTAAATACAAAGCATAGGGGCTGATCTAATGAGGTTACTTGAGCTACCACCAGGGCACTTAGGATGTTTGGAATTCAGATGTTTAATTCATAAACTAACCCAAAGATTGATTGAAGCAACTTTTATCTACTTTGCAGTTGCATAGAAAAAGTAGTTTGAAGGCTAGCTGGCTTAACTTCAGGCTCCGTTTTGTAGTTTATAAAGTAAACAAACTAGAAACAAGCAAACAAGCTATTCGCTCCCCATTGGAGTTGCCATTTTGTTATTGAGAAAACTAGTGTCCACTCAAAGCTGCTAGTCCCACTAAGACAGGTAGCTATCTTAGAAACAAACAAACTAAAGTCACCTGTGTTTTCCTTTATGAGAAATAGATGAGAGAGAAGCAGAGAGTACCAACCTCAGTCTTTCGCTTGGCTCCTTGCTTGTTTCCTCTCCCCTTTGATAGATCTTGCCACTCCTTCCTTGCCTTGTCCCACTTCAAAGAACACCTGTAGAAGTCAAAGTAGCATAATACCATCAAATCATAGAGATCTATAATCATAAACAATATAGGATCAGATATATATTAACCATACAAATGCATATATCAATACAAGATTTAGAGATATACAAGAATATGGAGGAAAACTCAAATAGCTTTATTGATAGAAGTAGTAGAAGAGAGGATTACAACCCATTGGTCTGAACCAGTGCCATCCTCCTAGCATGAAAGCCCTCTTCACCTCATGAAAAGCTAGATCACCCAACACTATGATGTTCCATAGAGAAATCAACAACACTTCCTTATAAGATACAAAATTCCAGCCTCTGGATCTCTAGGATGAGGGATCCATATTATAGATGTTTGCAGGTGGGTGAATCAGCTTCTGGGTTTTTTATTAGTGTCATTTCTCTTATATTTCTCAGTTCCACTTGGATATTTCATGATCTCTTACTCATCCCTGGGCGAATTTAGAGAGGCAAGTGTCACAGGAGAAGTTTCTGGAAGATTCCATGATCATCCACCTTGCAAACTATCTCTGCCATTTGTCTACTCTCACCCATCACACCCTATAGAAGGTTTTTTTAGTATACATCGCACCCCCCGTGTGGATTAGGTGGGATGCATCACACCTTGACCATGGAGCAGGTGAGATGGTCCAGTTTTGACCAGTTCTGAGCAGTTTTTCATGGAAACCTTCTGGGAGATGATGTAATCAGCTGACCTTGTTGCTTTAGGGTATGAATCAACACTTTTAGGAGCTTAGAATCCCTTGGTTTATGGACATATAAGATTTGGGTTGTAGTGCCCAAATATGTCTATAACACTAGGACAACACAAGGGAGGACTAGGTCAAAATGCATGGAAGTGAATGAATATGAGGGTGTGTTGGGGAGTGTCAATGAGTTCTAGCTGTTGTGCCAAGGAGGGAGTGACAAGGTATTCTAAGAATGAGTAAGGCATGCTATGGAATATTAGGGAATGTCAAGAAGTGCTAGAGTGTGCTAGGTAGTTCTAGGGTGTGCTAACATGTCCCAAATAGTTCCAAGGCATGCCAAGTGCTAAGACATGCTAGCATGTGCAGGGTGCCAGAGTATGTCAATATGCGTCAAGGAGTTGAAGGCAACAAAAGGAACAAACAAGCTAAAAGGCAAGGAAATGAACACATAAGAGGGTTAATAACTCAGTACTTTATCTTTTTCAAAAGGGGGATGCTAGGCACACTAATAATATGTTCCAATACATGCCAAGTGCCAATGTGTGCCAAGTGCTAATGTTTGTCAGTGAAATATTATTCCAAGGTGTTCTAGGGCATGCCAACACATGATATGGAAATTCTATGCTATACTATGGCATGCCAACATGTGCTTGGTGTCCTACTCATGACCAGATGTTCTAGATACAAATATGTTCTAGGTACAAAGATGTTCCAAGACATGCGAGGTGCCAAGGAATGTTAGTGTATTGTTCCAAAGCATGATAAGTTGTGTCATGAGTGTTGAGGAGTGCTAGGTATCTCTCATTAATAGAATTGATAGATCTTGATTATGTATTAAATAATATAGTTCCTACACACACTAGTGGAACTTTATTTAAAGAAATTTTGCTAGATAATAAACCTAATAGAAATGAATGATGTGTTGACTCATAGGAAAATTATATTCTTATGACTTGAGGGAAATGATACACACTAATTACTTCTTAACAAATTGTCTGACTATTATAACCATTGTGACCTTAGACACATAATGAAAAATAATCGACAACAATGATCTTAAATCGTTGTCTTTTGACAACAAATATAGTAACAGGTACATAGCATCATCAAAAACTCATTGGAATGATCAAAGATGATGAATATTTTTTTACTGTCACCAAAAGTAACCAAAAAGAGCATTGGTGAGGGTCAATAAAAGATCGTCACTAGAAGTGTCACCAAAGAGAGAACTAGTGATGGGCCTTTAATGACCCTCACCAAAAGTGTCAACAAAGAAAGAATTAGTGACGAGCCTTTAACGATCCTCACAAAAAGTGTCATTGAAAATGGCTTTGGTGAAAAACCTTAAAGGACCATCACTATATACACTTATAGAAACGATTTTTTAAAGACCGTCACCATATGATACATTGATGACGGACCTTAAAGGTCTGTCACAGGCATGAAGCGTCATCAAAAACTCATTGGAATGATCAATGATAACAAACATTTATTGACCGTCACCAAAAGTAACCAAAAATATCATTGGTGACGGTTAATAAAATATCGTCACTAGAAGTGTCACCAAGGAGAGAATTAGTGATGGGCCTTTAACGACCCTCACCAAAAGTGTCACCAAAGAGAGAATTAGTGATGGGCCTTTAACGACCCTCACCAAAAGTGTCATTGAAAATTGATTTGGTGACAAACCTTAAAGAACCATCACTATATACACTTACAACAATGCTTTTTTAAAGACCGTCACCATATGTGACATTGGTGACAGACCTTAAAGGTCCGTCATAGGCATGACCCTCGCCAATGATCTTTTTTCTTGTAGTGTGTATTCTCCCATCCTTGGATGATCCATACAGAAAAGGAATGCACATAATTCAACAACATACTTAGTAAATAAAGAACGGGTGCACTTATTTGTTCTAAGATGATTCATGGAAACATTTTCCTGAGTTATGGGATTAACAATAAGTAAATGGTCTTCATCTAGATATGACTACAGAAGGGCAAATAAAGATAATTTATTGTTTAAACAACCCTAACACAAGCCAATAGTGGAGATAATGGGTACCAATAGAAGAATGGCATCCCAATCCACAAGAGGAATTGTGTAATCAATTTTTATATAACATCGCAATAACAATTAATCCCATTCTCCTCCTAGCTAGATACACTCCTGAGGGGCTATAGTTAAAATGGTTCATTTCTCATGCTAGAAACATATCATTTGGAGCTAGGGAATCAAGTGTGTGGATAAAAATTTTGAAATAAATACTTGGCCAAAATTTCCTCCTTCCTGTGGCTCCTAGTTCAAAATAGAACCTTAACATGGGACAATATCTAAAATCACAACCATCAAGGACACTCCAAATGTTGCCTCTATCTACTTCACTCTAAAATTCTTGAACATCTATTTAATAGTTGTACCTACTTCAACTTCCTCTCACCCTGATTAGAATATTTCCTTAGCTACTTTGATGGGACCCACTTAGCATTTGAAACACAATTTCTCAATGGAGGAATCATGTCTTATTTAATCCCATTCTTAACTACATCTGGGCACTCATTCTTGGCTTTGTAATATGGGTGACATAGAGGAAGTGTAACTAATGCATCTTTAAAAATCCATCTCTTCCCCTTGACTCTCTCTAGATCATTATCCACAATAATATTGGAGAAACTATTATTTTTGTCCCTTAGTCCCTTCAATACTAGTAAGTGCATGGCCATGAAACCAAGCTCCTTAATAGTTTGAACCTCATTCAAATTCCCCCTCCCTCTCCTCCCCTTTTATTCAACTTCCTTCTATAGCTGTCTCAACCTCATGGTCCTCGCTACCCATCTCCTTTCTAAAAAACAAAATTCATTTTGCTTCAAAAGGAAATCATGGTGCAACTAGTTCTAGTGGAACATTTATAAATGACCTCAGCTTCTAACTCTTCATAGGTTTTGGAACGCTTAGCATGAGTAGCAATAGTTCCATAGAATTTACAACCATCACGTAAATATTGTAAATAGTGAAAAACAAGGCTTGTCCAAGCTATTCATCAAAGGAGACCTCCAAATCATAGTAAATATGCTTCGTAAACTCAAAAATTGTACCCCTATGCATAGAGCTTCCAAAAGTTGGTGGCTACAATAATTACTACACCATATCTCCTCTCAAATTACTAATATCCTACTCATCATTTTCACAAGGTTTAAAACATGCTTACCAACCATGGATGTTTGGATTCTTTCCTAGGATATCCTCCACCTGATATCCTTTTCCATACTATCCTCTCTAGAAGGTTTATTGTCAACTTGTTCAAAAGGCGTTTTAGTCCCTGAATGGGGTGTTTTGCACATAAGAGGGTGGGGGATGGGCTTCTACAATCGCACTTGGTCATGTGACCAGGGGATGCTGTAGCACAGCCACTTAGATGGTCATTAAAATCCATAGCCTAGCACGAGGTGTATCACCATCCTATAGTTTGGAGCCATGCTTGTTGAACACCACCTCCACAACTTACACTCCCATGACTTCTATCTCATCTTGTTCACAATCTTCGACCTGTTCACCTAAGCCTTTCCCACGTTATTTATCATTCACTGTAACCACTAAACATGGAATTCAATTCCTTGGTCATGGAATTATAAAGCTATAACACTGCCAACTACCTTGGATAACAGGTTAATGAGGATATCAAGGAAATTTCAAGGTTGTTGTTGTTTCAATTCCGTCTCCAATATCTCATCTCAATTGGTGAAGAGTAGCTGATATTAGTTAAATATTGTGAACCGATCTCATGGAATTTATTTACCTCTCGTTATCCAAGAGGTATTGAAGAATAGGAATTCCATTTTATTAGTAATATTTTCTCAGCAAAGTTAACATCTTGCCTTCCTAATCTCACAAGGAATTCAATCTCACTCGAGAACATGGCTATAAGTGTGAAGGTCCATGTAAAATTTTGATATTTGATAAATAAATCCATAATCATGAAACAACAATGTATCTTTCAGGAGGTTTCTCTCTCGAGTATGTTTACCGTTCTCCCATATTGTTTTTTTCTACAACTTTCTTCTCATGGCAACCATGCCTGGTCTGTTATCATTCATAGTTTCTTAGCCTTTTTTTCATCTATGTTGACACCTAACTATTTATACCTTTAGGATATCCCCCCCCATGGACTCCAAATCCTCAAGGAACTCCCATATATACCTTTTTTGGGACTCCCAACCTCTCTAGTTAACTGCTAACCTTATTCTTATATTTAGGTCATGTACATGGCTTCTCCACTCTTTCTCAGCCCTTTCAACTATACACATCTATATTTTTATTGAAACACTCCCACATGTTACTTGGCCTTTCCCTATTCTTGTGAAACCACCATGCCACATCATTAATCCTAGGTCTAAAAGGGCATAGAAGATTATAAAGAATGATCGAGTTAAGAAAACACACAAACTCATCACGGATTGGACGAAACAATGGCTCATTTACAGGATCTTACCCCAATCCCCATTCAAAAAGAGTTCATTCATGATGAGATGAAAGGGACTTCTCAGAGTTGTTTCATCTTAAATACTGAGGTAGTAGTAGAATTGGTTGATTGGGTGCCAAATATTAGCCACAAACATAGGTGATTTAATTAGTATATGCACACAATTGACCTGTATTAACCCATGAAATTACTCTTTGGAAAGGTTCTCTTGGATCAACATGAGCACAAAGAGGACCTCATCCTCTCAATGGAGCATTTACATCAGCACGCAACTGACCTAGATCAACAAATAGAGTGCATGAAGAACACCTTAGCATCCCTCCTAATGTGGTCAGCTCACCATGTGGAAACAAGGAGCAGATCCAAGCTATATTAATTTATTCAGATCCCTCTTCCTAGTCTATTGTTATGTCTTTAGTTTCTAACTTTTTTATTTACTTGGTTTACTTTCATGGCATCGAAAGCCTATATTCTAGCATATGTACGGTAATTTTTAACTCTTTGGAAGCTTGCTATCTTATTCCTCTTTTAGGAGAGTATATTCTTGGATATGGTGGGGTTTTCCAAGTGAGAATCCATTATAAAACATGTTGTATATTCATGTAGTCTATTATTTTGAAGAAAATACAAAATTTCACTCATATAGATATACACAACACACACACACACACACAATAAGAATAATAATATATTCTAAAGTATTAAACAAATTAATTCAATGATTCGAAGAATTAAATATAGTTGGAATATCCAAATTAAATAAAATTTTAATAAATAATTTTGATATTTATAATTAAATTTCTTAACTTTAATTGAAAAATATTAGTAATTAATTAATGAAAATAAATGTTGAGCTATGAAGAAGTTCGATATTAAACTCCTTTAAAGTTTCGATTTCACAAGGGTTTTGATTGGGAATGGTACCTCAATGGGAGGGGAGGAGGCCCCTCCTTTAGTAATGTGGTCAATGGAAGACCTAATCATCAAACCACTTAGAAACCCGGTAATCCCATAGTAGGAAGGAAAGCTTCATCATTGTCTCAATGTGTGCCCTCAACCAAAAATGAGGGACAATCTATAGTAGTCGCAACTTAAGCAAACCCAAACAAAGAAAGGAACTCAGGGTCATGTCTACCATAGATGGGAAAAGTCCCATTATATGAAATTATTTCAGACAAAATAGAGGAAATTTTCAATTCATGAAAGACGTCCATGCCCTAATATGAAAATTTGTATAGTGGAAAGAACTCTTATGAATTTGTTCCATAAAAAATGGTAACTAAAAGGAGACATGGAATGTAGACTGAGTTCTAAAGGGTTCTTCACTATAGTCTTCAACAATATGGTGGATATAAATCAAATATTTCAAGGAGGCCCCGTTTTCTTTAACTCATTAGGGTTATAAATGAAACTATGGATAGAGTGATTCAATATTGACAAAGATGACTTCAACCTAACTTTTATATGGATTAGGTTATATTTTCTACCTAAAGAATTTTTGGATCAAGATATTTTGGAGGACATAGGGAATTTCATAGGGTTATTTGTAATGCTCTTAGAAGTGACAAGGTTAGGTAAGTACACCTCTTATGGATGCATATGTTCCTTCATGGACCTCTCAAAACCACTCTCAACAAGCAAACAAATAAGCTACCATGGAAATATTTGAGAGCACCCTATATTACAAGAAAATTATTTTATGTTGTCAAAAATTCCATGAATATGGACATATTTTTAGAATTAGCAACTAACACAAGCTACCAAAGAGATGGATAAAATGGGCTTCACTATGGTTACCAATAGACAAAAAATAGTCAGGAAGGAGTAGGAGACCCCTTGATGGCAAGAAACAAGGGCAATAACAAGTATAAAATATTTCAAAATGTGGAATAGAAAAATAAGATGGGGATGAAAAAATACCTTTGATGGAAGAAACATTAGGTCCATGAAAAGGAAAAGGTATAGGTAATGAAAATAATTAATGGAAAATATATCGAGAAAATTACAATGATGATACACAAGTGGGTGAGGGAAATCATTATCATCAACATATAGAGGATGTCTAAGAAATGGATTTACAAAATATGCATCTGCAAATTTTGGTACTAGAATAGAAGAGAAAATATCCAATAGCCATCCATGAAGAAGAGGTTTTGTTAAAATTGAAAACTAGGGCAAGTTCCAGATGGGTCATCTTATTTATGACACTTGATATTTTTATTACATTCCTCTCTAAAAGAGTTGTAGGATTGATCTACCAATCATCCAATTTTGACATGTACAAATGAAGTTATGAATTTATTTTGATTATGGACAAATTGTCAAGGTAAGCCATCAAACTCATGCAGGCTCAGAAGCCCAATAGTCACATCTATTCACCCTCAACGTTTGCCTATAAATTCATGATGCCTCATTCTCATTTGGACACTTCACTTCTCACACATCTCTCTCTCCTCAAATGATTTGGTATGGATTTATGGGCAACTCTCCACACGTGTGAAGAAGGACTGTACTTTTTTGTTCCATTCGTTGACCAAGGTTGACCAAATTTGCAAGAGGCTATTTTGACTGCATTGACCAAGAGTTGACCTAATTTTGCTATGATTTTGGGTGGAGGAATTATGTCCTAGTGGGGTGCAGATCTGGGCAAAAGAATTGAGACAATCTGACCTCTTGTTTGACCAGCATTGATTGTACTAGGGATGGCCACATGGTTGACTTTTGTTGACCTATTTTGATTGGAAATTTTCGAACTATTTTGGGCTCATTAGACTTATTGCTAGAAGATGAAGCCTTCTGGATTTGATTGAGCTGAATTGAGAAATAAATCTGCCCTGTTGACCAACATTGAATTTTTTGGTTAGGTTTGTTTTGCTACTGTTATAAATTATCAGAATTGGTAAATTGTATTATCTCTCTCTACTAAATTATTGGAGACTAAAATAATATTTGATCAAGGGTTTCCCCACATTGGGGTTTGTCCTTGGCTTGTGCCACATCTTTTGTCCTCTTGTCTTGGCTTGTTGTCTACTGTTTATGTTTATATTTATGTTCTATCAACATTTTACCTACATTTTTATGTGATTTCTAAATTGAAATTGATGTTGGGCTCATAAAAAAATTGAATTAAAATTGCTCTAAAGCATAGAAAATACCATTGTTGCCTAAAATTAACATGGTATCAAAGCTAAGGTGAGGACAAAGCCCAAGCAAGAGTGAAAGAGCAATCACTAAAGGAAGTTGGACAAGGACAAAAGACTCAATGGGTTCTTTATCCTAATCCCTAGTTAAATACAAGCTCCATGATAAATCTGACTATCAAGGATGGAAGATGTCTCTTAATTTGACCTTAGAAGAGGAGGAAGTGATGGATTGTGTGCAAGGTAAAATCCCTGAGCCTCCTTCAAATGCACTGGTTGTTGCGAAGACCAAGTGCAATAAGGTTGAAGTCAAAATGAAAAAGATTATCAGGGATTCCATTGAGAAGCATCATGTGGCCTATACCTATGAATTGAAGACCTCCAAGGAGATATACGATACGTTGGTCAACATGCTCAAGGGTAGTAATAAAAATCAAATTTTCTTTCTCAAGAATAAGTTGAAGGATATTAAGAAGGCCAAGAACAAGGACATTTAATCCTATTTCTTAGGGATTACTGAGATCAAGAATGATCTACTCTCGATTGGAGAATTCATTCTTAACAGGGAACTTATTCTCACCACCCTTGGAGGACTCCCACCTTAGAGGTATGTATTTAGGACCACTATACTCAACAATGACTGAATTCCAGTGTTTGAATAATTTATTTCTAGATGCATTCAAGAAGAAACAAGAATGGAGAAGTAAGAAATGCTTTTTAATAGAAAAAAACCCCATTGCATTCTCCTCTCATCCCAAAAGGAGGAAAAATGCAGGGTCTAAAGGTAACTTCCATGGAAATTTTGGATCTAAGGGAGGAAGGGCGGGTGCTTTGTTTGCAATAAGTTTGGCCACTATGCAAGGGAGTTTCCTAATAAAGGGATACACCTCGAGATGATGACTACCATAACAACTCCAGGGGAAACTTCAACAATAACAAAAACAAAAATGATCAAAGGAATGGCAGGTTCAATGGAAAATGAAAAAGGAATGTGAGACATCAAGGAAATGTTCTACCCTTCAAGAAATCAAGGAACTCCAGGTATGATAAATCCAGTGTTCTTAAAAATAAGAAAAAGGAGTACTATCTTATATTAGCGCTCTCCACTGCCTCTCATCTAGACACTTTGGGAAATTAGCTGATTGATAGTGGTGCCTAAAGGCACTTTAGCAGATATAAGGAATCCCTCTCTAATCTGATTGAAAAATAGACAAACTTGGAGATCATCCTTGGAGACAATGCCACCTATTCTGTGAAGGGAGTAGGGAATATTACCCTTCAATTTAATCAAGGTAACACTATTCATTTGCAAGAAGTACTATATGTACCCGATCTCAAGAAGAACCTGGTGTCCATTTCAACAATGGAAGATAAAGGATTCAAGGTGGATTTTATTGATGGAAAGGTACATGTTTGGAAAATAAATTTCAAGAATGCTTTTACTCTTGGGTTCAAGGTTAACAGTTTGTATCAAGTTGGAGGAAGTACATTGGGAGCCATGTCTTCTGACACATATCTACAATCTAAACTATGGCACTGAAGGTTCTGCCATCTTCATTATAAGCCCTACTCAATGTAAGACAAATGGTGACAGGTATTCCTAAGTAAGAATCCAATGAATTCCAATATTATTGTAGAGAAGTTGGCATTAAGAGCGAGACTACAATGCAATACACTCCCGAGAATAATGTTGTGGCTAAAAGGAATAATCACTCTATTGTATAAGCTATTCATGCCATGCTTCATGATCAAGGCATTCTGAAGTTTCTATGGGGTGAAGCCGCAAATACCTCCGTGTATGTTCAAAATCAATGACCTCACCAAGCATTGGACTCCAAGACCCCTGAAGAAATGTTTGCTGGTAAAAAGCCTGATGTCTCTCATTTTAGAATTTTTGGAAGCCCTATATGTTTTCATGTGCCGAAAGAGAAAAGAAGAAAATTGGGTGCATCTGGAAAGAAAGGAATCTTTGTGGGCTATAGTGAAAATTATAAGGGATATATAATTTATGTGGTTGGTCAAAAGGAATTTGAGATAAGTAATGATGTCACCTTTAAAAAAGATATGGCCCTCAGAAATATCAACTACCTTCCTATCCTAAGGAAGAAAAAAGACAATGACATAGGAAATCAGGGTGAAAAAGGCGATGAAACGATGTTTGATGTTGATGAACCTATGGATGCCATTAATCCACTCCCTCATGAGCCTTCATCCTCTAAGAGGAGATCCTCATGGCTTAGGGAGACTCTCAAAGATGTTGAGAGGCACATTGCACCAAGGGGGACTTTCCATGAAAGCATGAACTCGAACAGGTACCAAGGATATTTGACCACCATGAGCACTATCATTCAAAATGAGCCTTCATCATTCCAAGAAGCCGTAAAGAACAAGTACGGAAGGATGCTATGAATGAAGAATAAACGCCAATTATGAAGAATTATATCTGGGATGTGGTCTGCAAACCCCAGAACAAATCGGTTGTCACTTCTAAGTGGCTCTACAAAAAAAAATGGAGCCGATGGAAGTGTAGAAAAGTTCAAGGATCGCTTTGTTGCTCGAGGTTTCTCTCAAAAGGAAGATGTAGATTACAATGAGATATTTGAACCTATTTCTCGTTACACCACCATCCGCTTCACCATAGTCCTTGCTGCATGGAAAGGATGGAAACTACATCATATGGATGTCAAGGTCGCCTTCTTGCATGGCTCAATCAAAGAGGAAGTCTATGTGGAACAACCCGAGGGGTTTGAAGTTCATGATCAGGAATCTCATATATCAGGTTAAGGAAAGCTCTCTATGGATTGAAGCAATCACCCCGAGCTTGGTATGATAGGATCAATAACTATTTGATGAAGTTGGGATTCACTAGAAGTGAAGCCGATCTGAACCTTTACTTTAAGGTTGAAAATGATAAAAATCTCATTCTTGTACTTTATGTGGACGATGCCTTTTTGATAGGTGCCGACCCTCTCATTCACAAATATAAGAGGGATTTGGCTTCTCAATTTGAGATGAAGTACCTAGGACCAATGCACTATTTCCTAGGGTTGGAGGTCTGGAGAAAGCCAGGTGAAATTTTCCTTTCTCTAAGAAAATATATTGTGAATATATTGGAAAGGATTTGATATGGTGGAATGCAAGCCTATGACTACTTTAATGGAACTTAACTTTAAGAAGTTATGTGGTAGTGTTGCTAGACCTGAATTGGGAAATGATTTTGGATACCATCGACTCATAGGAGCACTGATGTTTTTGGTGAACTTCCCTCTGGACATATGTTTTGCAGTTAACACATTGAGAAAATACATGGTTGAGCCTCATAATATACATTGGATTTCCGCCATGAATATTCTGAGATATCTTTGGGTCACAATCACTCATGGACTAAGATACACTACTGGAAATGTGAGGCTGCATGGTTATTCTAATGCTGATTGGGTTGGAAGTGTGGTGGATTGCAAGAGCACTTCTGGATGTTGTTTTTCTTTGGGTTTTTCTTTGATATCATGGATGAGTAGGGACCAGAAATCAGTTTCCTTGAGAACAGCCGATGCAGAAAATATAGATGCTATTATGGCCTCCTATGAAGTTGTCTGGTTGAGAAAGCTCCTCAATGAGTCATTTGCACATGTGTTGGATACCACTGTGATCCTCTCCGAAAACTAGAGTGGGATCCAATTATCAGAGAATCTCGTGTTTCATGATCACTCCAAGCATAGAGATAGCAAGTACCACTTTATGTGGGATATGGTACAACAAGGAGCTATAAGGCTCCATCACATTGGAATTGATGAGAAGGTCACCAATATTCTGATAAATCCCATCGAGAATGTAAAATTCTTGACCTTCTGAGAATGACTTGGGGTCACCGAGAGACCCTCTTAAGAGTGTTTTGTATGAGATGGACATTGATATTTGGGAGCGCTCGAGAGCTTGGGGTACTTCTTGGAGCGATGAGAAACCATAGGGTGACTGGTTCTACCTTCCCCTAGTGGTTTGTTGTGTTCAAGGTTGTGGTTCATCCTTCCCTTGTGATACCCCTTGGTGACATGTGAGCAGGATGAGTGGTTCATCCTTCTCCTATCGAGACATCCTACCATGCAGTATGGGACTCATGGGAAGTATGTCTCATCTGGAAGATGAGTAGGGAAATGAGGATAGGGACCATAGTACTACTGATGTACACATCGTGTACTATTCTACTCCCTAGGCTAGGATGTCTGACATTGATATGGGATCAATGGGAATCGACTTCAGGTTAGTAAGAGTGGCATGAGACACTCACTTTTGATCGGAACTAACTTTGGGTCAGTAAGAGTGGTATGAGACACTCTTTTTTTATTAGGACTCACTTCAAGTCAGTAGATAATGGTATGTTACATTCTCGATAACTTATTCTTCTTCATAATTCAACATAGAAAAGAAGAGCAGTGTGGATGGAAAAGATAGTATAGATTGGCAAATGGATTATCAGGTGGATTTCTCCCTAGTTGAGAGGGAGTGTTAAAATTGGCAACTAGGGTCAAACTCCACATGGGTCATCTTATTTATGACAAGTGATATTTTTATTACATTCTTATTACATTCCTCTCTTAGAGAGGTGTAGGATTTATCTAAAGATCATCTGATTTTGACATGTACAAATGAAGTTATGAATTTATTTTGATTATGGACAAATTGACAAGGTTAGCCAACAAACTCATATAGGCATAGAAGCCCAATAGTCACATCTATTCATCCAAAACGTTAGCCTATAAATTCATGATGTTGCATCCTCATTTGGAGACTTCATTTCTCACACATCCCTCTCTCCTCACATGATTAGGTATAGATTTCTGGGTAGCTCTCCACATGTGCAAAGAAGGATTGTACTTTTTTGTTCCTGTCATTGACCAATGTTGACCGAATTTGGAGGAGATTGTTTTGACTCCGTTAACCAAGTGTTGACCTATTTTTTGTGCTTTTTTAGGTGAAGGAATTCTGTCCTAATAGGGCACAAATATGTGTTGGGTTGTGTTATATGCTTTCCACGACTAGCCCACGTAGTAAACAAGGGGGTTAGAGGGGGGGCGGATCCCCCCCCCCCTCGTTGTGCCTATTACATAGCGGGGTGGTCACAAGGGGTTTGAGGGGTGCAGGTAACCCCCCTTTGTGGGGTTTGGGGCACTGTTTATTGGACACTATATTAGGTTGGGCGGACCTACCTATGGTTTTGTGCATGATTTTTGCACATGGTTTTAGATGCGATGTTTTTTGGTCCATGGTATTAGATGCTTCGGCATGTATAAATATGTATTATAAAATTGAAAGGAACATAATGAAAAATCAAGCTGGTAGTCTCGGTTTTGGGATCTAGGGGAAAATATTTGTGTATATGTGTTATGTATTATTCTCTCGCATTGTTGATTTTCTGTGTTTTAGAATTCTTATGCAGGTAATTTTTGCACAGGGTTAAAACCTACACTTGGTATTACAGTTGTTTTAGCTTCAAGGGGATTCCTCTTTTGTTGAGGGGTTTCGCTCGAGCCTGTGGTAGACCCTCTTCAGTGGAAGATCTATGAGATCAATTGTAGTGGTGAAAGAAGATGACATGAAATGGAAAGATAGAGATCAAGAAATTTAATTGTCAGAGTTTTGAGTTTTGGAAACTCAAGATGGAGGATTTGTTGGTGGATAAATATCAATGGATCACGGTAGATCTGGGTACTAAACCAACAGGAGTTCCTGATGAAGAATGGAAGAAGTTGGATTAGAAGGCAAAGAGCACAGTACGATTGTGTGTCTCAGATTCAGTATTGTAAATGTATAAAGGGAAGCTACAGTGAAGGCTTTGTGGGACAAGTTAGGGACTTTGTACCAATCTAAGTCTCTAGTGAATAAATTGTTCCCATGGAAAAAGCTATATAACTTGAGGATGAAAGATGGAGACTTAATGAAAGAGCATCTAAACACATTAATACTATGGTAAGTCAGTTATTATCTATTGATATTAAAATTTCAGATAAAGATAAGTGCATCAGTTTGTTGTGTTCTCTACCAGATTCATGGGATAGTATGGTTATTGCAATAGGTATCAATACAACTACCCTACAGTTTGATGAAATAGTCTCATTCTTGTTGACAGAGGAGATGATACAAAAAAATATGGAGAACTAGAATGGTGATGCCTTGTCTGTACGAGGATAGTCCCAAAACATAAACAAAAATAAGTCATCGAATGGGAGATCTAAATCTCTAGGAAAACTTGTAAAGGTGGTGTGCTGGAAATGTGGAAAAGAAGGGCACTACAAAAGGGACTGTAAATCTAAAGCTCTTGATAAAGGAAAGGGATCTAATGATGCTCCTTTTGGAGAGGCGAAAACCACCTCAGATGAAGGTGGGGATGTGCGCTTGGATTCTTCAAGTACACATGTAGATCATGAGACATGGTTGATTGACTTAGGTGCATCCTTTCACTTCCCTCCCCATAGAGAGTGGTTATGTGAGTATGAGAAATATGATGGTGGTGATGTCTTCTTAGGGGATGATAGGAAGGCTAGAATCATTGGTCGCGGAAAAGTGAAGTTGAAGTTGCAAGGTGGAAGGGTTAGAACACTTTTTGGTGTTCTGCGTATTCCTGCATTAGCCAGAAATCTGATTTTTGTAAGCAAGCTGGATGATGTAGGTGTAAAAGTAGTGTTCGAGAAGGATACCTACAATATGGGTTGGGGGGCACTGGTATTGATGCGGGGAGTTCGAATTGGAACTCTATACAAGATGCAAGGTAGCACTGTTGTTGATGGGTGCAACAACTCTGTGGTTCCTCAAAAGTGGAGTAGAAAATCTAGTGGTCTCTAGAGAGAAGACCATGTTGTGGCATCAAAGGCTTTCACATAATGGAGAGAAGGGCCTTTGAATACTTCATGGTAAAGGTATGGTAGAAGGTATAAGTAATACCTCTCTCGATTTTGATATCTGTGAAAATTGTGTATATGAGAAGTAGAATTGGGTGAGTTTCCCCTCTGGTGGTAGAAGGGAGAAACATATATTATAACTTGTGCACAGTGATTTGGTTGGACCTGTGAAGGCTCTGTCACTGGGTAATTTTGTGTACTATGTATCATTTATAGATGACTTCTCAAGGAATACATGGATATATTTCCTTAAGAAGAAATCTAAAGTCTTTGACAAGTTTAAAGAATTTAAGGCTTTGGTGGAAAACTAGACAGAGAAGAAGATAAAGGTGTTGAGTATAGATAACGGTGGAGACTTTTGCAACAAGGAATTTGAAGAATTCTGTAAGAAGTGTGGTATAGCATGGCAGAAGACTACTCCATACACACATGAGAAAAATGGAGTTGCAAAAAGAATGAACAAGATGTTGACGGAAAGGGAAAGAATCATGCTCAGTGGTGCTGGGTTAGGACAAGAATTATGGGAAGAGGTGGTGCAGAGACAGCGTGTTACTTGGTCAACAGATCAACTTCATCAACGTTGGAGGATAAGAATCCACAAGAGGTATGGACTAGTAAGAAACCCTCTCTTTCAGATCTAAATGTATTTGGATGTGATGCATATGTACATGTTCCAAAGGAGAAAAAAACCAAGTTAGATAGTAAATCTGAAAAGTGCATCTTTATTGGGTATAAGGATGGTTTAAAGGGTTATAAGCGTTGGAACCCAGTAACAAGGAAGGTTGTGTACAGCCAAGATGTGGTATTTAGAGAGGTGAAATATGTTATTAAAAATGAAGTCCAACCAAAGGAATCAAAAGATGAAGAGCCACAAACTTCGGGTGTGAGAAGATCAATTCGAGAAAGAAGGCAGCTAGAAAGGTATAGTCCATCTAATTTCTGTTCAAATTTTTCTTTATCTGTTACTGATGACGATCCCAGAACTGTGAAGGAAGCATTAGTTTCAGAGGATGGAAAACTCTGGAAAGAGGCCATGATTGATGAAATGGAATCTTTGTAGAAAAATGAGGTTTGGGATCTGGTGGAGTTTCCAACTGGAAGGAAACCCATTGGCAGCAAATGGGTGTTCAAGAAGAAGACAAATGCAGAAGGAAAGATGGAGAAATAAAAATCTCGTTTGGTAGCAAAAGGTTATTCTCAGGTGCCAGGAATAGGTTTTGGTAATATATTTTCTCCTGTTGCCAAGGTAGCTTCTATTATATTATATTTATCTGTTGTTTCTACTTTTTATTTTGAGATAGAACAGATGGATGTGAAGAAAAAATTTCTTCATGGGGATCTGGAAGAGGAGATCTACATGAAGCAACCTGAAGGTTTTGTGGTCAAGGGTAAGAAAGAAATGGTATGCAAGTTAAATAAGTCTCTATATGACTTAAAACAGTCACTAAGGATGTGGTATCAGAACTTTGATACATTTATACGGGGACTTGGCTTCACCAAAAGCAAAGCAGATCATTGTGTGTATTTTAAATTAATTGGTGACTATTTTATTTATCTGGTTCTGTATGTGGATGATATGTTGCTAGTTGGAAATGACAAAGAAATTATCTAGGATTTGAAGACCCAATTGTCCTGCAAATTCGACATGAAAGATATTGTTGCTGCAAACTATATTTTGGGCATGGAAATTAAAAGAGACCAAGAAAGAGGAAGTTCTAGTTAAACCAGAGGAAGTATGTCAAGACAATACTGCAGAGGTTTAATATGCATGATAGTAAACCGGTGAGGGTTCCTATTCCTATAGGTGTGAGGTTATCTGATGAACAGTGTCCCAAGGCACAATAAGAGGAAGAGGACATGTCCCGTGTTCCATATGCAAGTGCAATCAGTAGCCTAATATATGCAATGGTCTATATTAGACAAGACATTGCGCATGCAGTGGGAGTATTGAGCAGGTTTATTTCAAAACCAAGGAAGGAGCACTGGACAACAGTGAAGCGGGTTTTCTAGTATTTGCGTGGCACTAGAGATTATGGTTTGTGCTAACAAGGAAGAGCATGATTGGACAAAGTGTTGGATATTCATGGATTTGTTGATGCAGAGTGTGTTGGAGATCTGGATCAGAGGAGATATACAAGTGGGTATGTGTTTAACCTATTTGGAGGTGCAGTCAGTTGGATGAGTAAGAAACAATAGTAGTGGCACTATCAACTACAGAGGTAGAATACATGGCAACCACTCATGCAAGGAAGGAAGCAGTTTGGTTGCAGAGATTTTGTTTAAGTATGGGGTTAGTACAGGGAGCTATAAAGATAGACTGTGATAGCCAAAGTGAAATTTTCTTAGCAAAGAACCCTACATATCATTCAAAGATAAAGCACATTGATGTTCAATATCATTTTGTGAAGGATATGATAGAAAGCAAAATGGTATTGCTGGTAAAGGTGGACACTTTGAAGAATATTACAGATGCATTGACAAAATATGTGAGCCCTGAGAAGTTCTCTTGGTGTAGAGAAAAAATAGGTGTTGCAGGGCTGGATAAATGACTAAGCTCTCTTATGGCCCCCTGTGGAAAGAAAACAACAAGTGGGAGAATGTTGGGTTGTGTTATATTCTTTCCATGACTAACCCACGTAGTTAACTAGGGAGTTAGAGGGGGGTCGGAGCCCCCCTCCCTCATTGCCTCTATTGTGTAGTGGGGGGTCATAGGGGGTTTGAGGGGTGCAAGTAACCCCCCTCTATGGGGTCTGAGGTAGCACCCCGGAAAATTTTGTTTTTTGGACCCTATATTAGGTTGGGAAGACCTACCTATGGTTTTGTGCATGATTTTCGCACATGGTTTTGGACGCGATGGTTTTCGGTCAATGTTATTGGATGCTTTAGCATGTATAAATATGTATTATAACATTGAAAGGAACATAATGAAAAATAAGGCTAGTAGTCCTGATTTTGGGATCCAGTGGAAAATCTTTGTGTATATGTGTTTTATGTTTTATGCTCTTGCATTGTTTATTTTCTATGTTTTAGAATTCATATGCAGGTAATTTATGTATAGGGTTAAAACCTACAATATGGGCATAAGAACCGAGGCAATCTGACCTCCTGTTTGACCTACATTGATTATACTAGGGCTAGACGCAAGGTTGACTTTTGTTGACCAGTTTTGACTAGAATTTTTTGGATTGTTTTGGGCTGATTAGACTTGTTGTTGGAAGCCAAAGTTAACTGGGTTTGAATGAGATGAATTGAGGTAGAAATCTTCCCTGTTGACCAGCATTGGCTTTTTTTATTGGGGCTCTTTTGTTGTTGTTATAAATTATCATAATTTGCCAATTGTACTATCTCTCTCTGTTGAACTATTGAAGACTAAAAGAAGATTTGATCAAGGGTTTTCCCACATTGGGGTTTGTCCCTGGCTGGTGCCACATCTTGTGCCCTCTTGTCTTGGCTTGTCTTCTATTGTTTATGTTTATGTTCTATTAGCATCTTACTTACATTCTTATGTTATTTCATAACTGAAATTCGTATTGGGGTCATAAATAAATTGAAGTAAAATTGCTGTAAAGCATAGAACATACCATTGTTGCATAAAATTAACATGTTAAAATTATCATCAGAGCCTACATGAAGTTAAATGAACTACTGCATAAACAAGCAGAATTTAATCTCTCCTCTCATCCATCTTCTTCTATATTTGGAATTAAAATAAATCCTATAAAATGCCATTCAATCCCTACAAAAGATGATAAAAATACAAGGAATAAAAAGTAAGCAACTCATCTAGGAAAATGAGAGAATATTTAGTAAACACAAGTGGGGTAATGTTGATGATAGAGACCTACTGACCTTCCTCCCTTAGTTTACAATGAAAGTGATATCGTGGAATGTAATGGGAATTAATGGTAATACCATACAAATATTGTTGAAAACAACATTATGTAAGAAAATATAGACATGATGATGATTCAAGAAACAAAATGTTCAATATAATAAGGGGGGGTGATTTCCAAAGTAATCTAAATTCATTTTTTTTTCCAATGACACACAGCGAGCTTCAAGGCAAATATTTATTCCCAAAAACCCGTCAATTATATCCTTACAAGACTCCTTTTCCTCTATTGAAATATTATCATTCAAATTTCAACTCATAGGGTAAATTAGCTTGGGCTTCATCATTAACATCTATGGGCCAATTCTTAGTTAATATAAGAAGGTTCTTCTAAGAAACCTTCAAAACATCTCTAATATAATCTTGTATAAGCCATGGATAGTTGAAGGATATTTTATTATAATAAAATATCTTAAAGAGAAGAAAGGGTTAGAAGAAAATTAAACAAAGATGGTATTCTCATCATTGAAATCTTAACCTAGTTGAAACTAATAAATATAGAGACCATCAATAGAATATGCACTTGGAATAATAAAATAGGAGGTTTTTCACAAATATCCTCTAGACTAGATAGATTTCTTATATCAAAATATCTTCTTCTATAATTCATCAGATTTGAAGCTTCTATGTTTCCATGTCATGGGTCAAACTATTCACCAATCAAACTACTTCTTAATTGGAAAGGGACTCTAAAAATTATGCCTTTCAAATTTGAATCATTTTGGTTAATGCATCCCTCTTTCATGAGCAACTTCAAATATTGGGGGAAAGAATCGAAGGATTAATTTAAGGTAGACATCATGTACCACTTCCAATTATTGCTCAAGTATCGAAGAATGAAGATTGAAAATTAAAACATCAATAAGATTAGAAAGATACATGAGGAGAAATAATGATTGGAAAAAGTAATGGAACTCATACAACAAAATTCTATAGGAGAAGGAAGAACAAAGGAATTGAACCACAAAGAAGAAGTCACCGACTCTAACTAGAAGAATTCCTCAAAGAAGAAGAGATTCTTAATGAAGATAGAAGTCGAAAACCCAATGGCTCAAGGAAGGGGAGAAATATATAAAATTATTTCATAGGTCAATGATTTAACACCAGTAGCACAACAAAATTATAAGCATAAAAAAAATATCAACAACAGAAGCATGAGGAGAATAAGGAATTACATAAGAATTAATGGACCATTTCCATAGTATAATAAGAGAACTAATATGGGATAGAATACATACTATGAGTAAAATAACCAAGAACATACTAAAGTTACATTAGATCATAATGTAATGTTATTGATGGAAATCACTATAGCTGAGGTAGAGGAGATTGTTACATAAATTCCAAGGAAAAAATCACTAGGACTTAAAGGATTCACAAAAAAAATTTACCAGAATGTTTGACGCTAATAGGTAAATATGTTTGAAGGATAGTAGAGGAATCTAAGACATCCTCTGCCATCATGTCATCTCCAAATATATCTTTCATTGCTCTAATCCTTGAAAAAATTCAGTTGGAAACTCCCTTAGATTTTCGTCCCATAACACCTTGCAATGTTATATATAAAATACTTTCTAAAGTGGTTTCTAATAGATTAAATTTGCTCCTTCCCTCTCTAATATCCTTGGAAAAAATTGGTTATGTTGAAGGTAAGAAAATCTTGGATGGTATTCTCATATCACATGGACATATATTCTCACTTGAATATTCTAGATGCTTGGGCATGCTCATTAAACTAGATATGTGCAAATCCTTTGACAAACTTAGATAGAATTTCATTTTTCACATGCTCAAATCTTCTGGTTTTATTGATCCTTGAATACATTGTGTTATGGAACTACTTTCCAATGGTTTCATTTCTATCCTTGTTAATGGATCCTTTTCCCATACCATCTTCCTAGCTAGGGGTAGAAGGCAAGGAGATCCCCTCTCCTCCTACATTTTTCTCCTAATGATGGGGAGTATGGGACAAGACATAAAAGATTTAGTTCATGAAGGTAATCTGAAATGACTCTCTACTAGTATAGAAAAATCTCAATCTTCCCATCAACTATTTGTAGATCGTACCCTTATATTGGGGCAACCTAGTATTTGGGAAGAAATTTCCTTCAAGTTGATTCTTAGCAATTTTTCTGAAGCCTCTCCTACCTCAATCAATATTTCCAAATCATAATATTCTTTTTTAATACTCCTTTAGCTATTCATATCCACATCTTTAAACTATTGTAGATTCAAATGAGTTCCCTTTCGTCCAAATATCTTGGAGCCCCATAGTGGAAAACCCTTTAAGAAAAAAAAAATTGGAAGAATTATTACAAAAATTTAAGAGAGAGATCTCATGTTGGACCTTTAGGTCTCTTAATATTAGAGCTAGACGCATTCTCCTAAACTAGGTATTACAATCTCTCCCTTTATGTCTTCTCTATGCTTTAGTAACCCCAAAAGTCATTCTTCAAAACATTAGAAATTTACAAAGATAATTTCTTGGGGGAAGATTATCTCGATAGAAAATGGGCCTAGTAGGTTGGGAAATTTAAGCAAACCGAGATCTTTTGGTGGTTTATGTTTGGAGACTCTAAAACTATAAACCGGTACTTGGGATCCAAAACATGGTGGAGATGGCTAAATAATAAAAAAATCCTTATGTAGTTGATTATGGAAAACAAAATATGCCCTTAATATAGAGTAAACTCAACTATAAAAATGGAAGGAAACATAAGAAGTCAACAACATTTGAACATTGCATGGGGAAATAGAAATATTATTAGAAATCATTGATTTTGGGAAATCAAAGAAGGAAACAAAGCACTCTTATGTGAATACTCATGGAAACAATGGCCCAAACTAAACAGTGAAGAGCAAAGGTAGAAGACAAAAGAGAAATTAATTTCGCAAGGGGAAATTATAGTGGCTTAGTATTGTATTCGACCCTAGGATTAAATACAATGGAAGAAATGGGAGAATTTCTCTCAATTTCTTGTGAACACTAGTCTAGATACTAAGGAAGCAATAACTAAGGAGATAGAAACTACGAAGATAAAAATTAAGAGAGGCCTAGACATTTTAAGATGGGGTCACAATCCCATAGGGACTTTTAATCCAAAGGAGTCCTACAATATCCTATCATGAACAACGATACGAGATGCCCAAAGTAAATGGGTTAAGCTCCATAACCTAAAAATATGGTCCAAAGATACCCTCTTCCTATGGCTTCTTATGTTGAAAAAATAATTAACTTGGGATAAACTTCAAAAAAGAGGATTTTGAGGGCCCTCTATATGTAATCACTACCCAGCTAATATAGAAACTATCGAGTACCTATTAAACATCTATATGTTTTCATCTAATCTGTGGGATTGCATGGCCATCATCTTCCCATAATTAGATTAAAATAGAGGTATTTTTCTAGCAACCATAGAGGAATGGAGACCTAGTCCTTACTCCAACCCAATAGTAAATAGAGCATGATAGTTATTTCTTGGCTTCATCATTTGTGAAACTTTGAAAGAAACAAATCAAAGAATTTTTAAAGTGAATCAGCTTCACCAAACTCTATTTCATTCTCTATTGTCAACGAAACTAGAGAAGCAATACCCATAATCACTTGAACTAATCAAGATTAGGATTGTAATCAATAAAAGAATTGCATCCTTCATAGTGTGAACTTACAAAGAATAACTTGATGGCCAAAACACCCAGGTACCATCATAGTTCTTCGAACCCAAGCTATTGGTCACTAACTTCAATTGGTTTCTTAAAACTTAATTGTGATGGACCCTCAAAGAGAAACCATGGTTTAACTAGCTTTGGAAGAGTCTTTAGAAACTATCAAGGCTAAATAATTCTCATCTATGTAGGGGAACTAAGAATTGAAAGAAATAATGTATTCGAGCTAATTGCACTTGAGAAAGGCTTAATATTTGCACAAAGAAGCGATTTACATAAGCTAATAATAGATGGTGATTCCAAAATCATCATCGAAACCATAAAAAATTTGCAACATGGTTCTAGCCCTTCCAAAGTCTCAAATAGCTAGCAAGTCAAATCCAGTATTGGAAAAGCAGTAGGTTTTCTAGAATAAATAACATTTCCTATACTCTCTCACATTATAAGAGATGGGAATGAACTGGTAGACAAACTATACAACAAAGAACTCAACTTCAAGACTAATCCCCTAGATGTGGATTGCTCACAAAATATTTGAGCCACCTTAAGAGCTAAGTGAACGAAAATTGCCAGCAAATATTATGTTCCCTAATTAAGGAGGATGCTCAAACATGGGATGTGACCCCTAGCCTTCATACAAGAGCCACTATATTTAACGAACGGTGCCATACGCTTCATAGATGGAAAGATGCATGTAATCATCAATGTTAATGGGTGGTTGACTATGTGAGGTCATGTGAAGTATGTTTCATAATTGTTCAACATTGGATAGCTACTCTAGAAACACAACTAGATAGGGATATGGCATTCAAACATGCTCATGATTATCTTGGACTTTATGGGAAAGTGGTGAAATTATGGCAAGAAATGGAAAAATCATTTGAAGATGAGAAAGGATAGTTTAAATCAATCTCCCATCTACCGGAAGTTGTGACACGGGAGGATATCGATGAGTAAGTTAGTCTTATGCAATATGCTCATATGTTTTTCTTACTTCTTTTCTTGGTCCTATGTTTGGAACTTCCAAGTTTTAGGTTATGGGTGGTCATCATGTTTTGGGTAGCCAACTAGAACAATGTCCTTGTCCTCATGTACAATTCAAGTTTATGAACTAAAATTTTAACTTTGTGGTTTCAATTCTATTGGTTTTAGGCGTACAGGTGGAGTGATATAGTTCTCTAGTCTTAAGGTATGCTGGTAACTCTGCTTTTTTGTTTGTTTCGTAGCAAATTTTTTATTACTGGTCTCAAATTTCAAGTTCTCTTTCATATTTCTATGGCTCCCTTACCAATCTATGGTTATTTTGGTGTTTTAAAGTCCTATACTCTTGGCTTTATCCTTTCATCTTCCCCCTTTTTAATCCTTTGTAGCATCCCTTTCTTCAAAGTTCTCTCAATGACACTCTTTCTTAGCATTTATAGCCTTTAATTTCAACCCTATTCCCCTTGGATACTTACTTGAATCCTTTTGTCTATCTTTTTTCTATCCAGGTTAAGTACTCACCACCCTCCCTTCTCGTAAGGGTCACCTTTTTTGCTGTGAGGCTCTATCTTGACTTTCCCTCTCTTTCCTTCTATGTTTAGACACAAATTGAACTTGGGATGCAAAGGTGACATAAGGGGTAGAACTGCCCCATTTGCACATCTGGGTGCCCATCCTCTTTCCTTCTCACAAACTTGAATATAACTGACAACCAGAGGAGTGATGGCTTGGTATGCAAATGTTATTCATGAAGAGGCAAGGTGCACTATAGCAAAAGTAGAAGAAGATGTCCGAGAAAGTTGTAGGTTTATTCCTTACCATCATGTAAAGAGAGACAAAAATATAAATCATGGAAATTGGTACTTCAACCCAGTCTCATCAAACCTCTTCTATTTAGGTGGTCAATTTATATTTACACATCAAAACTCTTATGTGTAAGTGGTCCATTTATATTTACGCATTAAAACTCTTATTAGAAGAGTTTTCATTGAGTGATAAGAGAGTTTTCATTGAGTGATAAGAGAGTTTTCATTGAGTGATCATGAGTATTATCATTTTTAGTTTAATTACCAAAATGATTGCTTTAAATGTAACTAAAAGAGAGACTAGTTAATACAAACTACTCCCTAACCCTAATATATATCAAATTAAAAAATTAACCATATTTTGAAAAGAGATTACTATATAATAAGAAGTTTATTCATCATATAACAATTTCATACATGTTCAGAAAGTTGTATGCCCTCTGATTGTTTATAGCCTTACTTACTCTATGTAAATGTCCTTACTCTGTACAATATAATTCACTAAAATTTAATGCTGGGCTTTTAAGGGATATTTTTCGGGTTTGTTGGACTAATACAGGAACTAAAGAAAGGCCGATGGGTCCATGAGATCCCTAAGATGCAGCAGCAGCTGATCCTCTAGGTTTGGCAGCGGTATTGGAATTCTCAGAACTGGCGGCAGCGGCATCTATGAAAGCTGGATGTGTAGGCGGAGCAGGGATCTCTGAATTGTTGGTTAACATCAACTCAACCCGTGACATGGCCGGTCGCAGCCCCCAAGAACCTTGACTGCAAAGAAGTGCAACCGTGATCACCCTCAAAACCTGCTCTCTTGGGTACTGCCCCTCTAACGTTGGATCAACAATATCGAAAACTCGATCGTGCTTATATTGATTCCAAGCCTGCATCATCGTCAACTTTACTTTCTATTCAATGCTTCTAAATGAACTTTTTGCTATAACTTCAAACCAAAGTTATACGAAATTTTAGAACGGAGACGCACCCATTCTAGAAGAAGGTTCATAGGGGCTGGCAGTGTTGGATCTATGCACTTTTTCCCACTCACTATCTCAAGAACCACGATCCCATAACTATAAACGTCTGCCTTTTCCGTCAATTGCCCATGGACGGCATACTCCGGCGCGGTGTATCCTCTGTCTCATACAATATTAGCAGAGCCCATAAATTCGTACCAGGATCACATACAACTTATTAAACGAATGACAAAACTTACACTGTTCCTCCGACTCTAGTAGAGACATGGGTTTGGTCTTCTGGGAAGAATCTAGCCAACCCAAAATCTGATATTTTAGGATGAAATCTGTCATCTAAAAGTATATTTCCACATTTGATATCTCCGTGTATAATGCGAACGTTGAAGTCTTCATGTAGATATGCAAGGCCTCGAGCTACGCCCACTATAACGTTTAAACGGTTTGCCCAGCTAAGAGGATTTCTTACCTCTCCTGTGTATTGCCAGCAAAATACTTTAAACCATTAATACATGTAATTGAACCATTTCACATAATTTGAAAACAATAGAATGGCGAAAATATCCAATACATATCATATGAACCAGTACACATAATTTTGAAAAGCAATTTGAATGGCTAAAAAATAGTTCTGATGAGAACAAACTACCAAACAGATGGTTGTGAAGACTGTTATTTGACATGAATTCGTAAACCAGCAAACGTTCCTGCCCTTGCGCGCAACATCCGAGTAAACGAACGAGATTGCGGTGACGGACGCTAGTCAGGAGCTTTACTTCTCTTAGAAAGTCCTCCTCAGCTTGAGTTTTCTCATGCCTTCCATTCAGTTTTTTGACAGCAATATCCATCCCACCTGGAATTCTTCCCTGTTCCACAAGCTCGTTACAGTTATCGTTAAACAACGCATATAGTTGGGCAAACTTATGAAATCCACGATTGATATTATACCTTATAAACTTCACCGAAGCCTCCTTTGCCAAGCATGTTGGTCCTATAAAAGTTCCCAGTCGAATCTCTCAGAAGCTTGTAATCGACAAAAACTTGCCCGAAATTTCCTCTGGGACCGAAATTTTCATCTGAGAAGACAATGATTACAATAAGTTTCTGATAATACATACAACTATGTCAAAAGAACTGAGCCGAAAGCAGCTTGGAAGGATAGCTATAATGCAATGATATATAATCACCTTTTCGAGCGTAGCCCTTTCGATGTCTAATAAGTCGATAGGAAACCAAACACACCACTGCTATAAGGCTTGTTCCTACAATACTTCCTAACAATATAGGCACTATTTTCGATGATGATTTCGTTGAATCTGTTATTAAATCGAAACAAAATAATCAAATGCCTTGTTGCAACGAGCTGCAACACTTTTATAGAACGCGTACGTGATTCATAGATGCTACGCTTAAAAGAAAATTTTAAACGCTAATGTGTAACTATTCTAAGTTAATAATTCTGGAGTTTTTATAAGATCGAAAATCAGCTGAAATATTTTTTGGTGATTTCTGTTGATTAAAGTTAGTTTTTATTTACATAAATAAATAGATTCAGGGTCTTGAGAAACATTTGAAAAACCCTTAAGAAACTCTTGCGCAAAATTCACAAATCAACTTTGTAACTTCAACAAAATCGGCCTTGAAAAAGGGTTGAGACACTCTTGCGCAAAGCTCACAAATCAACTTTGTAACTTCAACAAAAATCTTATGAACAATGTAAAAACCTCCGTAACAGTTAAATGAGACTAAATCAGGAAGAAACATGAACAATTAAACGGAGGTTAAACAGTCTAAACAATAAATAAAGATGCTATACGATGATTAAATAGCAAATCCAACGAATGGTAATTAAACAGCAAATAGTTGTAGCGAAGTAGAAAACTCTCACTGGAAGCTAGTATGACGGAGAAAAATGAATACGTTGAGTAGCGCATAAAACAACTCGTCCCGAGACCTCGACCTTCAACCATTGGACGACATGTGTGTAACTGAGTCTGAGCTTGCATCAAACATTGTTGGCAATTATTTATATAAAGGGGGGGCCAACAATGAGCGACGCCATATAAGGAGCCATCAATGGAGCCAGTCGCATAACCGTTATTTACAGAAGCGTTTTCTATGAGTTGCCTCGATAGGGCAGTGGCTCTCTGAGAGAATTCCTGTGGATCGCTGTCATTTGTGGAGAAACACAAACGAGTAGCACTGATAACCTCAGCTTGCAAACCTAAATATTTGTCTTTCTCATAGCCGAGGAAACAACCATCTAGATGAATCCAACCACCCCAGTATTCGAGACACACTGCTTTCATTCGTCTACCCGCTTCCTTGACGCAGTCTGAGCACTCGTCTGTAGTTAAATAGTTCCGACAAACTGCAACACCAGTGACATTGTTTTGAAATGAAATATCGTAGCCGGCCGAGGAAATATTTGGGGGGAGGGATTCTAAAACACTATCCAGACTTTGCCAAAACGTTGTACGATTAGCCTCAGCATAAAATGGGTTGCACCATATCTGATCCTCCTGTTTATACTCGGGATTGTCAGTTGCTATAGCTACTGAAATCATCACAGCCGCTGAAATAGCAGAAGTGAAAAATTTCGTAACTTCCGCCATGAGTTGAGCAAATTAACAATGCATGGATTGAAACGCGAAAACTATATAGATATATTAAATTGTTAATAACTATTCCATCGTGTGCTGATTATGGATATTGACTGAACGGTGCTCACAATATGTACACCCCGTTTGAGTCTGTTAGTCAGACTGCCTCCTCTGTGGGTGAAAGAATATCCCATTGCATAGCCTTTGAAAAGACAAGCTGAACATTGAAACGTGTTGCGTGGGAAGCCGCCGAGTAAACTTCACCATTCCCTTTGTTTTGGTGGAACCAGTCCATGGACAACAATAACGGGAAAAACAATTTGAAATTTCATTGATTATCACACAAACCTAAATACATAACCGTCTGAGAAGCAACTGGCAGGCAATCGGATCCTACCGATTGTGATGTTAAATGTCATTTTTCATTGATTATCACACAAACCTAAATACATAACCGTCTGAGAAGCAACCGACAGGCAATCAGATCCTACCGATTGTGATGTAAGTGTGTGACAGCTCACATCTTTTTATCATAGTTACCAACTTTTGAATAAAAAAAATTAAAGAATATACATCTTATATTATTATTGAATATATATATATATATAAAATTTGAATAATCTAAATTAACAATTTTGACATTTAAAATTTTAAATATTCCCACAAAAAAGTTGTTTTCAATCATATTATAAAAGTTGTAAATAATATTATATATTGAGATTAGTAGCAACAAATCTTATTCAATGGAAGGGAAATTGTTTTGAGTCATATTATAGAAGTTGCAAATAAAATTAGATATTGAAATTAGTAGAAATAACTTTTTTTTTATGGAAATGAATAAGATACAATGGAAATAACAAACACTTTAATATTTAAAAAAAAAAAAACAATAATCTTTAGAATTGTTAAATCGTCAATCAAAAAATAATAGCTAATATTCTAGTTTAATAATAGCTAATATTCTAGTTTTTAATGATAATATTTAGATAATTTCCTAATTACTAACTAAATAAAATATAGATTAAAAATCATCAAATTAAAACTATCGGAATGTTTTAACAAATTGTTCAAAAGATTTAAAAATTATATAATATATTATTGGTATAAATTTCTTAAAAGAAAAAAATAAATTACAACGAATTTTGTTATGAATAAATGTATCCAATTTCCTTACTTAGTGGTCGAATTACTATATGAAAGACAAATTAAAATTTTAAAAATGTTGGGAATTTTTGATAATTCCAGAGCAAAAAGAACAGAGAAATGCTATGTTTCTTAACACAAAGAAACCAAAAAAATGTTTCTAAAAAACAGAATTTCACATATGCACAGAGAAACTTGTATTCATTAATAAAACCAACTCTTACAAAAAAAAATCTTCACTTTGTCGTGTATGAATTTACACTACTGTGTGTAAAAAAATTTATACTCCTTACTCTCTCGCAGCTGCATATTACATTGCATTAGAAAAACATTAAGAAGAAATATAAACAGCGCCAAGGATGAAGTCATTGCTCTTCACAACGGCGCCCACCAAACCGTAATATTTTTCTTCCAAAACTGATACAACAGTGTCTCTGCACTGCTGTGCATTATAAAGAGAACTATGTCTCTGCTTAAAAATTGACACACTACTGTGTAAGAAATTTTTTTTACATACATGCTGCTGCCTGGTCCCTTACATTTCAACGAACTACTAAAAACAAAATGATATTACATTTTTAATTGTGCTACTCCCGTGAATAAAAACAATAAAATTAAAAGCTTTTACCTACGTTTACCAACCGTAGTAAATTTTTCATTTATTTTTTCACTGACAAAACTAGCCGTCAATGAAAGTTCACTTCAAGTTACGTGATAGATAGCAGGTCTGTACATCAATCGTTGATTTAATCGGACGGCTGTCAAACGATATTGCATGGCCCTTTCTGCTGAACTTTATGCACCGAGGAAAGTTGTTTTGGAAAACTACTCACGCCACGTGTCAGTTGTTGAGTCTGATCGCTGCCCTCCGGAGAAATACCACCGTTTGGCAAAAGGCGGTGCGTGGAAAAAACTGGTGGTTTTGACCTGCAGTGGAAATTACCATTTCAACACTCCCCTTTAATTTCAACTGTTGGGTTATCAGTGATACCCAAACATTTCCTCAAAAACTCAAAACTTTTCTACTTATTTGTATTAGCTTTCCTTTCATTGCTCTCACTATTGTGCTCAGGCACTGCAATCAATCCCGAGCCACAAAACTGTGCCTGGTTACTATTATGGAGACTAAGAGTATTGTCTTTGCAGCTGGCTATATTCATTGCGGCGTGATCTGCACTTGTGCTTTCTGGGAAAATTAGTGGGTCATTTTCTTTCAGTTCCTTAGATGTTCCTTCGAATCCCATAGCAGCTGCAAAAGTATTCTAATCATCATGTAATATTCTCTTTCTCTCTGCCTCAGACAAGATTTTCAACCTTTGCATCTCCAAGATATCCTACAACCTTTTCTTATCTGCTCTTATGGCAGATTTAATTCCATATCTCTCCCCTATAAGAAGATCCATGTGATAGAGTTCTACTAGGGTCTTCATCAAATCTTCAATCTCTTCCTCTGTCATATTAACAAGGGTGTTGGCAGTGAATCCTATCTTGGTCATCTTGGCAAGAGTTACATATCGAACTCCACACTCTTTAAATAGATCTTTAAGGGACTTCAATTTCTTTCTCCCATTCATGGGAAGAATGACTTCCAACGGTCGTCCATGGTCCTTGTAAAAGACAGTTGTTGTTGGTGCTGTTGCTGCTGCTACAACTGGTGCGAAAGTTTCCTCATAGTCTCTCCCATACGCTGCTTATATCCTTTGACAAAAAGTCTTGCTTTGTGTCTTTCTTTTTTTCCTTCAGCATTACTCTTAGTCTTGTAGATCCATTTAACTCCAATGACTTCTTTTCCTTTTGGTAGTTCAACTAAATCCCATGTCTTGTTTCTTTTTATGGCATTAATCTCCTCATCCATAGCTTCTATCCATTTCCTATTCTTAATTGCTTCTTCGAAATGAACAGGGTCATCAACATGACAATATAAAGCAAATAAAGAGTTCATACCTTCATTTGTTACCTCTTGTTCATAAATGTCACTTAAATTTCTGAACTTCTTACCTCTTTCATTTGGTGTACAAGTGCTTGAAGAAGCACTTGAATTTCCTCCTTGTAGTGTGCTTGGAGAAGCACTTTCATTTCTCCTCAAGGGTGTCTCTTGCTGCCCTTGTGTTGGTGCTGCTTTTTGGGGACGTATTTCAGCCTTCTCCTCATCATCTTCATCATGTGACAAAGGGTTTTTAACATTCACTGTTTTCTCTATGCTACCATCACAAGCTTCCTCCTCAATGAACTGAACATCTTTACTCACAATAAGCTTCTTAGTGGATAGGTTATACAACCTATAAGCTTTGGATTCCTCACTGTATCCAATGAAAATAAGTTTCTCCCCTTTGCTGTCCAGCTTCTTCCTTAGTTCATTTGGAATGTGTGCATAAGCCACACATCCAAAAACTTTCATGTGGGTGACTCCTTGCTTTGTCCCACTCCATGCTTCTTATGGCACTCTATTCATGACTGCTTTTGTAGGGCATCTATTCAAAATGTACGATGCACAATGTACAGCTTCAGCCCAATAATCATTTGGCAAATTCTTTGCCTTTAACATACTCCTCGCCATATCTATGATTGTCCTATTATTTCTTTCAGCAACTCCATTTTGCTACGGAGAGTACCTAGTGGTAAACTGCTTATGAATTCCATTTTCTCTACAAAAACGTAGAAATTCTTTGGAGATATACTCACCTCCTCTATCAGTTCTTAGAAATTTGATATGCAACCCACTTTGGTTTTCTACAAGTCCTTTGAAATTGCAAAATCATTCAAACACTTCACTTTTGTTCTTCAGGAAATAACCCCAAGTTTTTCTAGTAAAATCATCAATAAATGTTAGTATATAGTGGCTTCCTGCAAGTGATGGAGTTTGCATCGGTCCACATAAATCTGAGTGGACAATCTCTAAGGGTGCTTTTTCTCTTATAGTTTTCCCTGATGGAAAACTTTCTCCGTGTTGTTTCCCCAAGATACAACCTTCACAAAGGCTGTCTGGTTTCTCTATCAATGGTAATCCTCTTACCATTCCTTTTCTATTCAACAAGTTAAGACCTCCAAAGTTGAGATGTCCAAATCTCAAGTTCCACAATCAATTTTCATCTTTTGGTTCGCTTTAAAAAGCCTCTTATGTCACTGCTGCTATTTCTTCTCCATTGTTTAAATCTACTTTCATTATGAGAGGGAACATCGTGTTCCTTGTCATCTTCACTTCAGCAATACGTCGTTTGCTGGGTGTTTTATCCATGATGGTGCATACATCATTCACAAAGAAAACATTGTACCCCTTTTGAACAAGTTTTCCAATACTTAAGAGGTTACATTTCATTCCATGAACATAATAAACATCTGCTATGGTTTTCTTTTCAACTTTCCTTGTTAAAACATTTACTTCTCCTTTTCTCATAACAGAAACTTTACTACCAGTCCCTAGTGTGACTTGTGAGTTCACACTCTGATCTAACATAGAAAACAGGGCTATGTTTCTTGTCATATGGTTACTGCAACCGGATTATAGAAACCATACATCTTGTCTCTTTGCTTCAGCCATATTACAGGCTAAAAACAAATTATCTTCACTGATATTTTCTCTAGTGAAATTTGCACTAGTTCTATTATTCATATCATGCTGCTTCTTCCTACATTCATTTGCATAATGCCCATATTTTTTACAATAGTGACATTGGACATTGGATTTATCATACCTTTGTCTTTGAGCATGATGTTGTCCACTTTGTTGGTTGCTGCCTTGGCCTTGGTTCTGATTGGGGTTGCTGCCTCTTCCTTGAGCATTTGTTGAACTATTTCTTCCACCTCTATTTTGGCTTCTGCTTCTTCCTCTCTTGTTTCCTCTGCCTTGACCTCTTCCTCTTCCAAAAAACATCTGGGTCTTAAAGGCATGCTCTAGAGATGATTTTTCATTTCTATTCAATCTCTGCTCATAAGACATCAGTGATGCATGTAATTCATCAACTGAGAAGTTTGTGAGATCCTTTGTCTCTTCTATGGTGGTGACAATCACATTGAACCTTGAGGGTAGGATCCTCAATAGTTTCTCCACAATCCTTCTTTCTTCAAGAATCTCTCCATGAAACCTTATATGTGTGACCAGACCAATCACATGTGTGAAGAATGAGTCAATATTATATGACTCCTTCATGCAGAGATTCTCAAAATCTCTCGTCAGCAACTGTAGTTTTGCTGTCTTCACTTTCTCCATGCCTTAATAGGCTATCTTGAGAGTTTCCCATGCTTCTTTGGATCTCTTGGCTGCTGTTATATTTGGAAACACACTTTCATGCACTACTTGATACAAAAAGTAGAGGGCTTTAGAATCCTTCTTCTTATTGCTCCTCGACAGTTCTTTTTCTGCCTGAGTCAAATTATTAAACTCATCTTCATCTTCTGGTTCTTCAAAACCATCCTCAACAAATTCCCATAAGGTTTGGGAAGCAAACAAAGCTCTCATAGTTATTGCCCAATAGTCATAGTTTTTTCCATTAAATTGTGGGAGCTGGGTATTACAGATACCCATGCTAGTGTTGGCTCCAACCATTCTTGCACTCTTAATTATGCATCAAAATACTTGACTGTGTATTTAAAATAACTGACTGTCCTCAATAGTAACACAAAAACTAATTTGAGAAATACCTTGGATTCTTTCTTGACTGAGTCTTCACTCCGCTGGAGAAGCTTCTGCAACAAGAAATCCTTCCTTCAGTTTCTTTGACACTTTCAAAGAGCCTAGACAAGCTATGATACCATGTGAGCCTAGACAAGCTATGATACCATGTTGGGAAATTCTGATAATTCCAGAACAAAAAGATACTCTGTTTCTTAACACAGAGAAGCCTAAAAATGTTTCTGAAGAACAGAGTTTCACATATGCAAAGAGAAACTTGTATTCATTAATAAAACCAACTGTTACAAAAAAAACTTCACTGTGTCCTGTATGAATTTACACTGTTGTGTGTAAAAAAAATTTACTCCTTACTCTCATGCAGCTACATATTACATTGCATTAGAAAAACATTAAGAAGAAATATAAACAGCCCCAACGATGAAGTCGGTGCTCTTCACAACGGCGCCTAGACCGTAATATTTTTATTCCAAAACGGATACAAAGATAACTCTATCTCTGCTTAAAAATTGACGCACTGTTGTGTAAGAAAAAAAAATTACATACGCCCTGCGTGCTTCCTTACATTTCAAAGAACTACTATAAACAAAATGATATTACATTTTTACTTGTGCTACTCCCGTGAATAAAAAACAATAAAAATAAAATTTTTTACCTACATTTACCAACCGTAATAAATTTTTCATTTATTGTTTCACTGACAAAACGCGCAGTCAATGAAAATTCACTTTACGTCGCGTAATAGATAGTAGATGTGTACATCAACCGTTGATTTAATCGAACGGTGTCAGACGATATCGCATGGCCCTTTGTGCTGAGCTTTACGCTTCGGGGAAAGTTGTTTTGGAAAACCGCTCCACCCCAGGTGTCAGCTGTTGAGTCTGATCGCTGCCCTCCGAAGAAATACCAGCGTTTGGCAAAAAACGGTGCGTGGAAAAAAATGGTGGTTTTGACCTGCAGTGGAAATTACCATTGCAACAAAAAAGTCACAATTATTGTGAAAATAAGAGAGACTAAAATTTTAAAAGGTGGAAAAAAATTATTTTATTGTGAAATTTTTTATTTTTAATATAAAAATTAAAAAACATTAGTCTTAAAAATTAATAAGACAAAGTAAAAAAAATAGAACTCTGAATTTTTTATCATTAATCATAGCGGAACAAATCATCAATAAGATCCTCTCGCTTCTATCTTCATTATTATTATTGTCTAAGTGGATACATTGACCACAACGGAGAATTACGTTTCAACCGTTCAATATCCTTAAACATCTACATAAACGGGGAAGAATAATTAAAGGCTAGAACTGCCCGAAGAAACTAATGCGCAAAAAAATGGAGGACGACTTTTAGAAACACAAATCAAAGAAAGTTTAAAATAATTTTTGGGACACTGTGATGTTTCCGAACCAAATTTTAGGGTATTGATCGCACAATCCATAACTATGTTTTTATACGTGTAGTTTAACCGCAAGCTTTTCAGCCATTTTTAAGTTGATTGCAGATTTTGGAAATATTCCAAAATCTGATGGATATAGGCCTGGTCAAAAGATTGATCACGCTTATATCTGTCAAATCTCAGAATATTCCAAGAATCTACAATCGATTTAAGCTCACCAAAGCTTTTCTATTGATTGTGATATTCAATGTTTAATAGCTCTGATATAGGCGTCGTCAAAAAATTGATCACGCTTATATCTGTCAAATCCCAGAATATTCCAAGAATCTACAATCGATTTAAGCTCACCAAAGCTCACCAAAGCTTTCCTACTGATTATGATATTCAATGTCTAATAGCTCTGCTATTTTTACGGGAGTAAATTGGGGTATAACTGGCTCCTCTTCTTCATTTAAATTTACTTTTAATTTAAAATTGTTTTTTAAAATATAGGACAATTTTCCTACATTTAAAAATCATTTTTAAATATAACACTTCTTTATAAAAAAACTTATACCATCAAATTCTGACATTGACTTGTCTATCTATGGCTTTCAAATCTTTGGAAGTGCCCACCCCTGCCCGTGGATATTTCGGAATGCTGGTTTCCCATTGATTTTTGAGGAACAAAACAATATTTGTGCTAGCACTATTTCTGCCTGTCACTCTCCTATTTTAAAAAATTGTCGGGGTTAATATGGTTGAAATTGTAACGTCTCAGGGTTTAAAATTATAATTTTATGTTTAAATTTATCCTTATAGATTTATCTTTGCAGAGGAAAAATAATATTTTAATCAAAATCTCTTTTTCTTTAATTTCTATTTAGGGTTTGCTTCGTTGGCCACAAATTAAAAAAAAAAAAAGAAATAGGAGAAGGGAGACCTTCTTTTTATTTAGAGTGTGGTTTATTTTGAAATTTACAAAAAAAATTGGAAAACAAGTTTTTGGAAAGGTATAAAATTAGCATATTTTTGAAAGAGAGAAAAAACAAATGCTATGGAGTAGCTAGTACCTGTAGAGTGTAGTTCAAATATAGCTAATTGGAGTCCGAACTACTCACATGGTGTGTGATGATCAAGTAAGGTTTTCATAAAAAAAATAGAAATGAAAGTGAAAATGTTGTGTTAATATGTTGTTGTTTGATGAGCGCCCTACCTCATTGGTTGTAATGAAGTTTTATAACTTTGTTTTTTTGGCAATGTTTACTTCAAATTGATATGGAAAAAGTGAGTTTCACCTCAATGAAATGTCAACTCCAAGAAACTTGTTTTGTGCAACCAATTGTACCCTACAAAGTTTACGAGAATTGAACATGATTGATATGGAGTTGAATGCAATTGTGTTTGTGGCAATGAAAGTATGAGAATATGATACAAAACTTTTATTTTTGTTACTCAAATAACGTCTCTTTCTTTTGCAAAGAAAAATTGAGTTGAGATTATCTATAATTTATGATTTAGTATTAAATTAAATTTCTAATTATTATAATTTTATTTATGTTTGTGATTTAGTACTAAATTGATTGAATTTTTCAGACATTTCGAATAAAACCATGACTAAAATTGCAATAGGATTTCCCACGTTAACTTTGTGAATGGTAATTGAGACCAATCCTCTGCATTTGATTAATAAATGTCGAACAAACTCCAACAACTTGAAACCGAATATGGAACTTCAAAGTGGGATTCTAATAATATCCCACCTGGAGTTTCAAATCCTTTGACCTGTGAGCACAATTGACATTAATGAAGGAAGCATGAAAGAAATTAAAAATAAATAAATAAAACTTCTTGAATTTTTGAATTCAAGATCATTTTTTTCAATTTTTTTATATAGTTGGAGGAAAAAAAGTATAAAAACTATGTTTAAATAAAATAAATTCAACAAAATTTGAAAAGAAATGTTCACTTGATCTTAAAAATTAGTAAGTATACATCAATAAAACTTTTTAAATAAAATTAGGAAATAAATGCTCAAAAGATTCTAAAAACTAATGAGGGTTACATAATAGCTAGTACTTCACTTAAATATAGCTTAATTAAACTAAAAATAATAGACATAAAGATTTTATAACAAAAATAAAACAACTAATTAAACACTCTATTGTTGAATGTCATCACAAAAATCAAGAAATGCTATTACCTAATACTGTTTATATCACCTTATTTATGTATTTTATCTTTTATTAATGTATATAATTTTTTATAATTAAATTTATTGAAATATGTTTTTAATATAACAAGAAATAATTTTAAATTGAAAAAGATGGAGAAAAAATAAAACTATGAATAATAATAAAAAGAAAAAATTCAAAATCAAAATATTAAATGAAAAGGAAATAAAAACAAAAAAACAAAAATAAATACCTAATAAAAATGGAAGTTATTAAACAACCCATAATAAGACTTCAACCAATCACCTTACAAATAAATAGATTTAAATGATAATAAAACATAACAAGAAATTATTTCTCAAAGATAAGCTCCATAAATTTTAGGTGAAAGAAAAAATTACTAAATGTGTAATACCAATATAATAACTAATTATCATAATAGTTATTAATTATTAAAGCTATGTGTAAACAAGGAAAAACAAATTGTGATTGGTGTAATTAGGATTGAAAATAGAGAAAAAAAAAATAGAAGAAAAAAAGACAAAAAAAAAATATAAATCAAATTAATTGGGAAAAATATTTTTAATTATGTTTTCATTTTCAAAATTCTCTATCTTAAAATAAACAATAGGAGAAAAAAACAGAAAAGTATAAGGCAAATAAAAACGTATTAATAATAAAAAAATATTAGATTTTTTAAGATTATTTTTTCTCTTAACATTTGTGATCTGAAAATATAGAGAAAAAAACTATAGTTCATGAAAATAATAGAAAAATAAAAAAAACTAATAGAAAAAAATAAAACTAAAAATAAAAAAGTAACTAAAAGAAATAAAAATACTTAAAAAAACTTATAATAAGACTTCAACACAGATAAATAAATTCAAATAATAATAAAAATATAACAAAAATGAATTCTTAAAATTTTAGTAGATAAAATATTAAATAGTCAACAAAAATTAAATGAATAATACCATGAATAATAATAAAATTAATTGAGATAAAACTGCGCAGTTGTGTAATATTGAAGACAACTCGTAATAAGATAATTACTTTGTTTAAAGAATGGGGGACTTGCTGGGTAATGAAAATGAAATTTTAAACTGTTTTCAGGTAAAAGTATTTGTAAATATATATATGATAGAAATATGTGATTCAGTCAATTGATAGTTGTATGCAGTTGTGTAATACTAAAGACAATTCGTGATAAGATAGTTATTGAAGAATGGGGGACTTGCTTGGTAATGAAAATGAACTTTTAAACTGTTTTCAGGTAAAGGTATTTGTAAATATATATGATAGAAATATGTGATTCGATGGGTTTTTGATAGGTCAATCCCGATTAGTGTTTTTAGTTGTGTTTTCATGAAACGTCAGAACATCAAACATATTTTCCCTAAAAGTTCCACCATTATTATAAGCCGACTGGTTGTTGCAACCGGCGCCCACCAGTGCTGAATATTCAGTCTCATTCGTTAGAGGAACCGCAATAATGATGACACAATAAGAGCCAGAAACGAAAAAGGGGCAACGTTCGCCATCAATAGAAACAATATGACCGAGTGAAATGCAATTCCTGCATATTTGTCGACAACTCGCCTCACTTGCGGGCTTCTCGCAGTGCGGCCGTCTTTTTCAGCGAGAAAAAAAAGCTAATATATACGTATATGAAAAATATACATAGAAATGTTAAACATACTATATATGATGGAGATATACAAGTAGGACCTGTATATCTAAATACCGAACATTATATGTGAATTGTGGAAACTAGAAACATATGAAAACCGACTGATTGTTCAACATCTTCAGAGCATAGCTTTGATATGAGGGTACTGTTAAACAACATACATGATAATGCAAACTAACGGCAGAGGTCATCCAGGATAAAATGCAAAAGAAAGGTCGTAGGAACATACCAGACTTGTGGACATTGAAAGAAAGAGTCCTATACCCGGCATTTGAAGAAAGGTCGTAGGAACATAGCAGACTTGTGGACATTGAAAGAAAGAGTCATATACCCGGCATTTGAAAATCCAAAATCTGATAGGAAGTGGTATCCACAGTGATGTACATCGTCCATTTGCCATGCTGAGAATGTAGACCTTGTTTCGATAATGCATCCCAACATTGTTTTTGCCACTATCAATATGTTCAATGGAATAGTCGATCTGTTGTGCCATATAGACATAACCCTTTCTAGCCATCCTGAAAGATTATAGTTCTTAGATGGCATTTTTGGATCGGACATGGTTTATGATCGTCTTTGACTCTCCATAAATTTTCAGACCCTGCAAGTTGAGAAAATCAAATAAGGAAAGTAAGCCTGCAAGAGCCATAACTTCCGCCTTATTGTTTGTACCAGTCCCACCATTCCAATATATTTCATAATGTTGTCTAACAACAGGGATAATTAAGACCCCGCAAGCACAAACCCCCGCTGTGCAGCACCATCAAAGTAGGCACGAGGGATATCCAATGGATCCATAGATGGAACTTTCCCCAATTTGCTGATCCAAGTGTGTTTTTGAGAGTCCAGAGAGTTGTGCATATTCAGTATGGAGTCAAATACTGACTGATGGCATTCCATTCTAGAGTGAAAAATACAAGCATTGCGCCACTTCCAAATTGCCCAGATGACCAACAATGGAATAGGTCTCATGTCACTATTCATATCACTCCAGCATCCTATTGGGATTTTTTCTGGTAAAATTCCAAAAACAAAATCACAGAACAGAACAGAGAACGACGCTCTGTTTCGAACACAGGATCTTTAACATAGCAGAAGAGTTAAAATTTTATTTGCAGCGGACAAAGTTTTTACACACCAAAGATTTCTATTCATTAATAAAACAATTGTTACAAAATATGGTTCTTCCTCTCTCTCAGAGGGATTTACAAAAAAAATAAATTCAGACTGTTGTGTCTGTTGTATTTTCTATTTCGCTGCTGCTGATTTCTTTTACATTCACGTGTTACTGCGTGCCATACATGCACTACTGTGCTTCCTCACATTCCTTACTCACTCTCACTCTATCTCAACTACTAACTGAAAAGAAAAACTAAAACTATATATATCTTCCAGGTTATGCATGAAGGGGTCACAGTGGGCACCAACCGCATTTACAAAATGTTATGGGCCTCTGATACAATCTGCTAACAAAATCAGCCATTTCTAGTACTCTGTTGACCTGCAGAAGTTGGACGCAGTGGAATACGCAAGAAACCATACTCCTTTTAATGCACTTACCTGCTCGAGGCGCGTCCTTCTTGTTCTCGGCCATTCTTCCTTTTTAATGCAGCTAGTGAGCAGTTATGGCGCAAAGCCTTCTTTCTTCTTTGGGAACACAAAGGTAGGTTAAACCATAAATAAGGCATGGTGAAGGCGTACACAAGCCAAAACAAATCACAGCGGTCACATCTGCAGATGAACGGCGGGATCGCATCGCAAAAGGCTATCGGGAGGCTGAGGCGAAGTGAGAGATGGTTGATCTGCGCTGTGCAATAATATTGCATCGCAAAAACAGGGCCAGAGGCTTTATGCACGCAGGGCAAAACTTGCGATCTGCGATCATATCGCAAGATTGCATCGCATTGCATCGGAGAAAACAAAGAAAAAGACAATTAAGACAAGGGTAAAGAAATGCGATTTGCGATATGATCGCATCGCAAGGGAAAATCTGCATGTTTTTTTTTTT
>APFE031697213.1:56562-76074 GCA_000404065.3 Pinus taeda
TGCCTTGATAGGTTGTCTTGAGAGTTTGCCATGCTTCTTTGGATGTCTTTGCTGCTGCTATCCTTGGAAACACACTCTCATGCACTGCTTGATACAAAAATACAAGGGCTTTTGAATCCTTTTTCCTATAGCTTTTCAACAACTCTTTCTCTGCCTGAGTTAAGCTATTAAACTCTTCTTCATTTGCAGGTTCTTCAAACCCATATTCAACAAGTTCCCATAAATCTTGTGAGGCGAATAGGGCTTTCATGGTTATTGCCCAATAATCATAGTTTTTCCCATTAAACTGTGGGATCCAGGTATTAAACATACCCATGCTAGTGCTGGTGCTGGCCATTCCTTGCACTCTCAGTTATGCTTCAAATATTTGACTGTGTATTTAAAAAAAAGAACTGACTGTCTTCAACAGCTACACAAAAACAAACTTTGAGAAATACCTGGATCCTTTTGCCTGAGACCTCACTCTGCTGGAGAATTTGTTGGAGCAAAAGGAACCTTCCTTCAACTTCTTTGACGCCTTTCAAAGAGCCTGGACAAGCTCTAATACAAATGTTGGGAATTTTTCTGGTAAAATTCCAAAAACAAAATCACAGAACAGAACAGAGAACGACGCTCTGTTTCGAACACAGGATCTTTAACATAGCAGAAGAGTTAAAATTTTATTTGCAGCGAACAGGGTTTTTACACACAAGAGATTTCTATTCATTAATAAAACAATTGTTACAAAATATGGTTCTTCCTCTCTCTCAGAGGGATTTACAAAAAAAAAAAAAATTCAGACTATTGTGTCTGTTGTATTTTCTATTTCGCTGCTGCTGATTTCTTTTACATTCACACGCTACTGCGTGCCACAGACGCACTGTTGTGCTTCCTCACATTCCTCACTCACTCTCACTCTATCTCAACTACTAACTGAAAAGAAAAACTAAAACTATATATATCTTCCAGGTTATGCGTGAAGGGGTCAAAGTGGCCACCAACTGCATTTACAAAATGTTATGGGCCTCTGATACAGTCTGCTGACAAAATCAGCCATTTTTGGTACTCTGTTGACCTGCAGAAGTTGGGCGCAGTGGAATACGCAAGAAACCATACTCCTTTTAATGCACTTACCTACTCGAGGCACTGCCTTCTTGTTCTCGGCCATTCTTCCTTTTTAATGTAGCTGGTGAGCAGTTATGGCGCAAAGCCTTATTTCTTCTTTGGGAACACAAAGGTAGGTTAAACCATAAATAAGGCATGGTGAAGGCGTACACAAGCCAGAACAAATCACAGTGGTCGGATCTGCAGATGAACGGTGGGATCGCATCGCAAAAGGCTATCGGGAGGCTGAAGCAAAGTGAGAGATGGGTGATCTGTGCTGTGCAATAATATCGCATCGCAAAAGCAGGGGCAGAGGCTTAACGCACACAGGGCGAAACTTGCGATCTGCGATCGCATCGCAAAATCGCATCGCATTGCATCGGAGAAAACAAAGAAAAACACAATTAAGACAAGGGTAAAGAAATGCGATTTGCGATATGATCGCATCGCAAGGGAAAATCTGCATGTTTTTTTTTTTTTTTGCTGAAGTAGAGTATGCCGCTGCTGTTCAACTATTACTGCAGTTGAAATTACAATTTCAACACATCTGAAAGATTCATCAATAGAGGGGAAAGAGATTCTGATAAGCCCAAAACGTGCGGCCATCCTGAGTTGGTGGAAAAGTCGATTGCTCTGTCAGAGCTAATCAGAAAAGAGAAAAGAATAAGAACATTCAAATACAACGTAATTTTAGTGTTCGTACCCACCCTTGACCTAATCTCAGTCTGTTCGATATTGGAACAGGTTAGTACACTCCATTCCGAGACCCGAGACTAGAATTTGACATTCACATAAATTTTCATTGTCTTTGACATGGTCTCTGAGTGCTCGATACGGCAATAGACTAATGTTTTTACGTACGACAGAGACTATTGTTTTCTCTTTCTGAATCAATCTCACATTAACATCATAATTTTATTAAATTTCATTTTGGGTTTATTTGACATTAAGCATTTTAGACTCGTAAATTTTTCAAATTACAATTTGAATTTTACATTCAAAATGTCATTTGTATGAATTTTCCATGGTCTCAAAATTTGATGTTTCAAATTTGGATTTTCCATTCTTTGTCTATCGGTTTTATATATATAATATATATATAATATATATATAAATATATATATATATAATTATATAATATATTATATATAATAAAAAATTAAAATAAAATTATTATTTTGTTAAAATTTTATAAGTTATTTGGTTTATTACTTAGTACACAATAAATATATAGGTTTAGTTTTAAGATAATATGCTATATAAGTATATATTTCGGAGGTTTATAACACAACAAAAATATTGGTTAGCTTAGAGAGATTAATTTTTTTTAGGGACAAACATTTCTCAAGTTTTGCACTCAACAAAGACGTTCGCACCTCAAAAAAAATAATTCTTTTGGGGGCTTGATAAATGTGATGTTAAGATGGATCTAGGCTAGTATTACCTGTAGCTAAATCCAAGATATACATTTTCATGTCAAACAAAAGCCTCATAGATCAAACTAAATGGTTTAGCATAGAGAGGGATAAAATCTGTTGAGAAAAAAACATTTCCTTAAGTTTTGCACTACATTTTCATGTCAAACAAAAGCCTCATAGATCAAACTGAATGGTTTAGCATAGAGAGGGATAAAATCCTTTGAGAAAAAAACATTCCTCAAGTTTTGCACTCAAAGAAGAGGTTTGCACCTCGAGAGATTTGATCCCTCTCAAGGCTTGATATGTAACATCCCCTAGTTGATTTTCCTTGTAAATAAAATAAGACGAAGGTCATGGAACACATATTCCACGCTGAATGGTGGGTAAGCATTATAGTGGGCATCACTTGTTGTTTATTAGTGGGTATGGAAATTGGCAAAAACACTGTCAAATGCAAGAGGCAATAATTGGCATTTACTTATGAAAATAAAGAAAAAATGAGAAAAGGAAGGTAAAGAGACACAAATATGCATGCAAGGGAAGTTAGATGAAAAATGAAGAAAAATGAGACATCAATAATAAAAAGACATCAAAGAAATAGTTTTCTTATAGATTTGGATTCAACTCTTGTTCATTCTCTCCCTCTCTCATACACTGTTCCACACTTAGAGAATTCTTGGAGCATTCTAACATTCACATGGATTTGGAGAAAACAAACAAAGGACAAGCAAGGAACTGGTGGGAAGTGGAAGAGAATATTGGATCAATCACTACATCAACGATTTGCAGGTAACAAGTTGAATGTGAGATTTTCTTATTAGTTTTTGGATGCATGTATCTGGTTCCGTGGTTATGTGTTGTCATTGGCATATAGATTTTCCTAGATTGAAATTGGTTTCAATCTTGCCTTTCCATTTCGTGGATAGCCATGATGTAGTGGCTTCCCCATTTCGATTTTTTGGTTGGTTCTTAAGTTCCCTATGGTTGTGTGTTGGGACAAAATCTTTGGAGCCCTGAAACAGCTTGGGTCCCTGGAGGTTGTGCATTGAGATGGTATTTCTTTATAGCCATGTAACGACTTGGGTCCTTGGAGGATTTGAGTTGACATAGGAGTCCCTGGAGCCGTAGACAGCTTAGGAATAGTGTTTTTTTTCCACAACCTTGGTGTCTGGGATAGAATTTTAAATCATTGATGCTACTAAACCAAGAATCATAATGAAACTACTTTGTACAACGGAATATAAATAACAGTAAATCTACTAGTGCACAAAATATAGACAACGTTTTACAATTTTCAACACAAATTCATTATATTAATCAAACTAAATAATACAACAGTCTAGGGCTCCCATACCAAAGATAATGGCATTCAAGTATCCACTAATACAAGAATACAACACTGGGACTTGGTGTCAATCCATTGACAACCAATCTCCCCACAAAAAGATACTATGACCATTTGGTTGTCGCATACTCTCCTAGCTCCTCCCAATCGTACCTTATACATGTCCGGTCCTTCAACTCACAATCTATAACACTCCCTTTATCATTGATCCAAGTCCATCTGGTCACTAAGCCTCGGCTATCAAATTTTCTCACTATTTGTGTCTTAGTCCATTAAGGGCACAACATATCAAGACTCCTCTCAAATTGTTCACAAATATGTTTGTGAACAACTCTTAATCTGCCCATTATTGCTCCTAAACTACTCAGGGACTTCAACCCACTATAGCACACCTGCCTTACTTCAATGAAGATTAACACATGGCACAGAGGGTTGCCACCTATCACTCCAAGATGTCCATCTCCCACAATGAACATGGACTAGGAGGATTTCCCATCATCTATTGCAGAAGTGCTTCTCCACACACAATTCTAAGGATCCTCAACTACTCCTCTGGCTCATCAAAACTTGATCTCAATAACTACCATTCTAGTAACCACCTAGGTCCATGAAAACGTTGCACATAAGGCTCCAACTTGAACACTATCATGCTTCCCTCCAACAGACCATAAATTACCAATCTAATGTCCACATTTGTTCCACTCTCACGCTACCCTCCAACAGATTACGAGTGTCCAATACATGTTGGGGCATGTGCACTCTAGTTAGGGCATCGAACACCTATGAAGACCATTCCATATGGCTACTAACAAAATCCTCAAATATGCCTCTCCAAGGACACCATCCACTTGCAAGTCACATCAACTCAAGAGGACTACTATACCTTTGCTCTGCAACCTCTTGGTGCTCCTCTTGACACATGCACTAATGTTTATTGACTTTCCCTTGGGATGTGCAAGTACCTCATCAAATCAACCATGCAAATTGGTCCAAAAACTTGACCTAACACAAGGCAAGAATGGAGAAAAAACATACCTTTCAATTGTTCTCCATGGAATGAAGTCTGGTCACTCTTTAGGGCATCATTGGAGCTCATAGAAAACCACCATCTATGATCAAAACCTCCACAAAAGACTGAGGCCTTCTCCATTCTTTGAGTCTGGTAACTCATTGCCCTTGTAGACTACTCCAACACCCCATTTTAGGCTTATTTGGCCCTCCAAAGAACCATGACAGGACCGCGACTCAATCACAACAGAATAGTTACCATTAAGACTTTTTTAGCAAGATTTTATCATGCCACAACAAAGTCCAAAACAACTCCCTCTCCATGTATAAATTCCTTGTAGATTCAAATTGCTAATTTAATTTTCTAAAACAAAATATTTAAATCTACTCTACTCACCATCGAAAACAATTGATTGATTGAGAAATCACAACATAAACATGAGACAAGATTCAATCACATATGCTTAGACATTTATCTAAGCGGAAAGAAACTGCTCAAAACCCCTTCCTATCTATATTATATCAGTTAGAAAATAGAGAAGAAATACAATGCCTCTTCAAGCTTGAACAATATTTGCACAAGTATAATCTATCTCTCTACCTCACAAGCTGACTCTGGCCAACACTTAGTAAATTTTGTTCCCCCCCAATCTCATATTTCCTTGCAATGTTTCCTTGGGAATTAGCACCCTATTAATTAGGTAAATTCCCAATTATAATTTTGTAATCCCTATAGGCTCTTCTCTGACTGCATGCACCACCTGCACAACTCGGAAAATTATAGAATTCATAGTACACTTCCCTTGAAATCCAATCTCAATTGGGTAACTTAAATTTCACACATGAATGAGTTAATTATGGCTTATTTATCAATTAACTTGTTGAACATTAAAGTTGCACCCCACTGCTAGACCTCCTACTAGTTCCTCCAATGGTTGGAACTAGTTAACTGACTTTAACTTAGTTTAACTGAATCAAATTATTACAAATCAAATTAAACTCTACATAGGCTCCTAAAATTTAGGAGCCACTCTAAATTACTAAAGTTAGGCCCTTAACTCAAATTAACCGAGCCAAATAATTTAAATTAACTTAGTTAACTCAAGTTTTCTTGTGATGTGGAATTATAATTTTGTCCTAATTTAATTCAAGGGAAAATTAAATCAGGATTTTATTATTTCCATTTTCACCACTCCCTCTTAACAAGAAATAGATTATAAAATACCCCAATATTCTCTCTACGGAACTCAGATTTTCCTCTTAACAACCCTTTTGTAAAATATTTGCATCATGTTCCTTTGTAGGAATGTATTCCAACAATATGATTTTCCTCTACACACAATCTTGTAGATGGTGATACTGGATGTCGATATGTTTGGATCGACCATGAAAAACTGGATTTTTAGAGAGCCTTATACAACTTTGATTGTCATAGTAAATCACAGTGGGATCCATCATTTGACCAAATAACCCAACAAGAATCTTCCTCATCCTGATAGCTTCATAAGTTGCTTGACTAACAACCATGTACTCTGCTTTTGTTGAATTGAGTGTAACTAATCTCTGCTTCCTATTGTATCAAGAAATTGTTGCTAACCCAATATTGAAGACTCTTCCTGAAGTTCTCTTCTGATCTGATGGGATATCCGCCCAATCTACATTTGTGAAGCCTCAAAGCTTCACTACCTCTATACGTCTATACCAAAGACCATACTGAGTAGTGAATCTAAGGTATCTCATCACATGTGTGGTTTCATTCCAATACTATTTGGTTAGCTTAACCATTGTTTGACTAATTTGGTTAATTGCATAACATGTGTTTGGTCGTGTGTTCACCAAATACATAAGTGAACCCACAATATGCCTATAAATAGTGACCTCCACCTCCTCACGTAAAGTGACATCCTCTTTCCTCTAACTTCCTACTAGAGGAGTGTCCATGGCTTTGCTACTCTCCATGTGGAGCTTCTTCAGTATCTCGTTGGCATACTTTCCTTGAGAGACAAACAGTTCTGCATCTCCTTGCCATACTTCCACAACGAGGAAATAATGCATGAGTACCATGTCCTTTATCGTGATTTCTCTTGCAAGATCATCTTTTGAAGACCCTATCAACTTCTCATCACTGATTAAAATTAAACCATCGACATATATACTATACTCAATAATTTATCTTCAACAACAATATGTTAAAGGTTTACATCTGCTTCACTTATGGTGAAATACTTGTCGATCCTAGTGTACCAAGCACAGGGTTTTTGTTTCAATATATAAAACACTTACTTGAGTCTGCACGCATGCGACTCTCTGTCAAAGGTCCCAAATCTTTTTAGTTGTTCAATGTATACCTCCTCCTAAATCACTCCATGGAGGAATATTGTATTCACATCCATCCGATGGATCTTTCATCCCTTCTGTGTTGCAAGTGCTATAATTTATCTGATAGAAGAAAGCCTGAGAGAACTCGTTGTCTAGAAAATTGGCCTTCTGTTTCTCAATGCTTTCGTTTGTTGCTTGCTTCACCTTGTAGATCCACCTCGAACCTACTAGTGACTTGTTCTCTAGTCTTGGGACTACTTCCAAAACACCGTTTCTAACTATGGAATCATATTCCTCTACCATGGCATTAACCCATACTAGCATATGCACTTCTTCCTCGAATGAGGTTGGTTCTGCCTCAACTAGCTCCCTCATCAGATCCATGTACCTAGTGTACCGATCTAGATACCTCCTCTTCCTACGTTGTGATGTGGGTGCTCCCACATTCTCTATAGCATGATGCAATAATATGTCAACTTCCTTGGTGTGCTTCCTTCCATCTCTAGATGTTTCTCCATGAGTGGGTGCTTCCACTCTCTTCTCTTCTTCTTATGGTTGCTCCACAACATCCTGAGGTTCTTCCTTTGGAGCCAAAATCTCCTCATCTACATGCAACTGAAGCTCCCTCTCAAGGGAACATCTCATCGCCTTCTATTCATCGAACTTCAAATCTCTATGAGAAACTATCATCTTGTGAGATGGAAGGTACACCCGATAGTTATGAGGTGTATCAGTGTACCCCACAAATATACCCAACTCAACTGCCAGCTCTAGATTTTTCCTTGCATCCTTGGAAACATAACAATCAAATGATGAACCAAATATCATGAAGTGTGACACATCTGGATTCTTCCCTAAAAAGGATTCTTTTTTTGTACTCATCCTGAGAATCTGATTAGGACTCATGTTCTGCACATATACAACTGTGTTGCATGCTTCATTCCACAAGCGCAGTGGTAGGCCCTGATCATACAACATCGCACATGCATCTCCCACAATACTTATGTTCTTCCTCTCATCCACCCCATTCTATTGTGGGTTATAGGGTGTTATTGACTCCTATTGAATGCCTTCTTTTGGAAAAAATTTATTGAACTCATTCGACACATATTCACCACCATTGTGACTCTCGAGAGCCTTCACTTTCCTACCAATGTTCTTCTCAAAAAGTGTTCTAAATTCACAAAATTTGGAGAATGTATGCTATTTATTCTACATGAAAAAGGTCTAACACTTACGTGAGAAATCATCTACAAATATAACATAATACCAATTCTTGGACATGGTAGCTGTCAAGAAGCGTCCACACACATCTGAGTGAACTCTTTCAAGGATTGCTTGCACTCTATTGTCCTTATCATGAAAGCTGGATTTTGTGTACTTCCCAAGTGTATACCCTTTGCATGTATCTCGCTGCTCTATTGCATCGTGGGAAGTTCAGTAGAAATATGTTGCATGATCTTCAAAGCTCCATGTTGAAAATGGCCTAGTCTCCTGTGTCATAATTCACTGATGTCTCGATTTCCGCATCTTCTCTGCTTTCGTGCTCAAGGCATCACACTCTTCTACATACAATTTGTAGAGGTTCCTCACATTAACCGTGATCTTCTTCACTTGTTCCATGGTGATATGTCTAAGGAAAGTCTTTACTTCGATAAATATTGTATCGTAGCCACGGTATTCCAACATAGAAACTAAAACTAAATTCTTCTTTAGACCTAGAACATACACGACATCTTTTAATGTGAGAGGAGAAGGAGACTCCCTCTGAAATGTAACTCTACTGATACCATTCATGCTATACCTTCCATCATCTCCCATCTTGATGTGCATCTAGAGGTCTTTCTCCTCCAAGTCATTGAAACATTCTTTGTTTCCCGTCATATGGAATGAGGCTCCACTTTCCAGATACCACACACTACACATCATTGATGTCACCATGCATGTGATGAGTGTGAAATCCAACTCGAATTGTAAAGCTAGAGCTTCACCAGCAACTCCTCTTGAGGGCTTATTTTTAGCCTTCTAATGCAGACACTTCATGGCGTAGTGTCCCAACTCATGATAGTGAAAACATTTAATCTTAGAGAAGTCTTTCTTCCTGCTCGCCAGACTAGAATCTTCTTTGGATTTGGATTTCTTCCCTTTCCCTTTATTTTCCTTTCCAACCAAGGCACATTTATCCTCATCCTCAACCTTGGATGAAGTTCCATCTATATTTCTTTGCATGATCTCTTCCTGCACGTGATCAGACCATAAACGCTCGCAAATTGGTTGTTTATCTCTACCATCCACACAATCTTGATAATTGTGCCAACTCTTAGGAAGACCCAACAAAGCTAGAGCTACCATATCTTCTTCTAGAACAGTAATACTGACCCCACCAAGTTCATCACGACACTATGTGAATTTGCTCAGGTATTGCAGAATTGATTCAACCTTATACAATGTGATGCTATGAAGTTTGCCCTTCAGTGCCAACTTCCTGTGTTCACTGTTGTCTCAAACAAGTGGATCAATGTTTTCCACATCTCAAACTCCCTCCAATATGATCCTCCTCAGTTTAGCCACATTCTTCTTCCATTGAGTGAGATCTTGGGCATAAGCTACTAGGGGTTTAATTAAATTTATCTTGATGTAATCTAGGAACCCATTATCATCTAATGCCGCCTCCATACGGATCTTCCATGCCACAAATTTTTTGGTTTCTTCTAGAGCATACTTGAGCCCAACTCTGTTGGAAGTCATCTTCTCAGTCGTGGAGAAAACTTTCAACACTAATCTTGTAATTCAAACCTCCTCCAAAAAATTAAAATTATCATCTCTTCTATTATGATTCATGCTCCGATAACATGTAGAAGTTCCTTGTAGATTCACAATGCTAATGTAATTTGTTAAAAAAATTACTTGAATCTACTCTACTCATCAACGGAAACAATTAACCGATTAAGAAATCAAAACATAAACATGAGACAAGATTCAATCACATATGCTCATAGATTTATCTAATGGGAAAAGAACTGCTCAAAATCCCTTCCTATATGTATTGCATTAGTCAGAAAATAGAGAAGAAATACAATGGTTGTTCAAGCCTGAACAATATATGCAAAAGTATAATCTACTCTGCCTCATAAATTGACTCTAGCCAATACTTAGCCAATTCTAATACTTTCCAAACTCTTATTTCCTTGCATTGTTTCGTTGAGAATTAGCTCCCTATTAATTAGGGGAATTCCCAATTAGAATTGTGCAATCCATATAAGCCCTTCTTTGACTACATGCACCACCTAAACAACTCGGAAAATTATACAATTGATAGTACAATTCCCTTGAGCTCTAATCTCAATTTGCTACCTTGAATTTCATGCATGCATAGGTTAATTATGGTTGATTTAGTTAACTAGTTGAACATTGAAGTTGCACCTCACTGGTAGACCTCTTTTCTAGTTCCTCCAACAAACCCTCCAATAGTTGGAACTAGTTTAATTGAATTTAACTTAATTTAAACGAATTAAATTATTACAACTCAAATTAAACTCAACCTAGGCTCCTAAAAGTTACGAGCCACTCTACATGACTCAAGTTAGGCCCTCAACTCAAATTAACATAGAAAAGTAAGCAAATCTATCTTAGTTAACTTCTACAAATTGTCTTGTGATGTAGAATTACAATTTTCTACTAATTTAATTCAGGGGAAAGTTAAATCAGGATTGTTTGGTTGCCATTTTCAACACTCCCCTCGGCCTTCCTTCAGATTGACTCACACTCCAAAATAGTCACAAGAGGATCCCTAATGTGCCCTCTCTCCTTTGTTGAAGTAGCTTCTAATCTGCGGCCTCTACAGAGATGTATTTCTATCCTAAAACAGTTGACAAAACATTCTATCCTACTCAACCCTACTGCAAGGTCACTTAGGCATTAAACAATCACAAAAAGGTTTGAACTGGCCCTTTTCTCCTTCACAGGAATCTACCCTAACCTACAACCCAAACAAAGGAAATCTTCTTGTGTTCATAGCCTTTGTGTTGCTCATTTGGATGTGTAGAATAACCTCACACATGCCCTCAAAAATAGTATTCTTAAGGGCTTCAACGAATCTCATGAAGGTGGGCTACCAAATATGACAAGGTGACCAACAACACTACACTGACCTAAACTTTGTGACAAAATCCCACTCATTAACTTCAAAAATAAATATCTCTCTTTAGACAACTTGGATTTTGATGATTCTCGATGTGTTGGATTCATCTCATCATCGTCTATCTTCTGCATACATCACATGTCCAAAATGCTCCATGGTTTTCGCCAAAACATCGATGGGTGAAAAATGCCAAGCTTTGGTTTCAAGCCCACAAAGCCACTTGTAGAGCTCCTTCCTCCAAACCCTTGATCCTCAAGGTTTGGAGTACCTCCCAAGCTATAGAAACCATCACTCCCTCTTAGCGAGGGAGGTACTTCCAAGGCTAGGAAGTAATCATCATCATCAGCGACACTAGCTCATCTAGCGTCTGTCATTGTAGCATACCTGTAAAATGAACCTGACAATACCAGTGTGAAATGAATATGAGAATATCGATAATGCCTCTGCCTCATCATATCTGAATGTGAAAATCCAAAAACTCCATAAGAGTTCTCCCTTTGAATCTAGACTCCCTCAAAGCCTACACAATCTCCATTGGCTCAGTCCTACAAGCACTCATCCTCATCTATCAAATACCACTCGTGCAAATCCCTCAAATATCGGATATGAAACATCACAATCCAATGGAGACTCTATCATCTAAATATCTAGTCCATCAGATGAAGCCATCTCGATCATACCGATATCATCCCTAGCAACAAAGTCCCAGAAAAGTCCACGATCTTCAAACTGCCACACAACATACTAAAGTGCATCAGGTTCACGAACGATCCGCCAAAACTCCCAGCGCATCTCACCATCAATACCATTTCTCCATGTCTTCAGCCGAACCTTCTGCTAGTCTATTGTTAAATAGTTTGTAGTTCCGACAAACTGCAAACCTTCTGCTAGTCTATTGTTAAATAGTTTGTAGTTCCGACAAACTGCAACACCATAGAATTTGTGTTTTGAAATGAAATATTGTAGCCATCTGAAGAAAACATTTGAGGGGAGTGACTCTAAAACACTATCCAAACTTTGCCAAAACGTTGTACCATTAGCCTCAACATATTGGGTTGCACCTTATACTATCATCTTGTTTATAGTTGGGATTGTCGATTGCTATAGCTACTGAAATCATCACAGCCACTGAAATAGCAGAAGTGAAAAATTTCGTAACTTCCGCTATGAGTTGAGCAAATTACCAATGCATGGATTGAAACGCAAAAACTGCGTGGATATATTAAATTGTTAATAACTATTCCATGGTGTGCTGATTACGGACATCGTGTGAGCGGTGGTCACAATATGTACACCATGTTTGAGTCTGTTAGTCAGACTGTCTACTCTGTGGGTGAAAGTGGGTGAAAGAACTATCCCATTGCATAGCCTTTGAAAAGATACGCTGAACATTGAAATTTGTTGCGTGGGAAGCCGCCGGGTAAACTTCACCATTCACTTTGTTATCACTAAAAAAGTAGGAGGACCAGTTCTATGACATGTTTTGGTGGAACCAGTCCATGCACAATAATAACGGGGAAAGACTGAACATTTTTCATTGATTATCACACAAACCTAAAGTACGTAACTGTAACACCCTGGCAAATCGGGCAGGCGTGCACGACGGTGGGCGGGCGCCCTCGCACGACGGGCGGGCGCCCCATGCACGACGGGCAGGCATGTTCACCCGACGAGCTAGACACGGTAACCGCAATGGGTAAGCCCGCCGAGTAGGGTAGAGGCCGGGCGAAGGCCGAGTTGGAGTTCGGGCGGCATAATAGGTTGGCATTGGTGACCGGGTTGGAGTCGGGTGCGGGTCGTGCAGGGTATACCCGCTCGTCCAAACGCCGGGACAGTGCGCACATTGGTAACCGGTTGTCTGTGGAGCATGGGTCATGCGCAGAGCGCCCACCCGCCCAACGACACAGGATTACACTTTGTAGTATTGCGGTGGAGTTCGGTGGACCGTCGTGCGAGCGTGCACGGGCGGACGCCCTCCGGTTGGGAACATATTGTGGATGCGTTGGTGGTGGGTCGTGCACGGGACGCCCACCTGCCCGACGACATGCAGTTACATAAACATTACAGTTTGGTGGCAGACGGCCGTGCAGGCATGCACGGGCGGACGCCCTTCGGTTGAGGATTATCGTGGGTGTGTTGGCGATAAACGAACAGACGACCCGCAGTCGACCCATGGGCGACCCACGCCCGATGGGCGGGTGGCTGAACGACAAGCTACGGGCAGAGGCACGAGCGCGGGCACGACTCAACAAGGCGGAACAGTGGATGGGCGCCTAGGCGAACGACCCGTGCACGACGGGCGGACGACCCATGCACGGTGGGCGGGCGACCCGGGTGGGCGACCCAACCATGCGACGGACAATGGCAGCAACAGCGGACAGCCGGGAAACTTATGTGACATAGTGCGACGAAGAAGTGTGACAATGTGACATGGGCGAGCAACACTTGTAGTGAACTAAGTGTTGGGGCTCGCGGGCTTATACGCATTGCCAAATGAAAGTGGAGCCGACGCGTGTTAATGACAATTGGGGCGTTGAACGAGGGATATGGGGGTCGGCCTTAAGGCTGGACGCCCCTCCCAAAACTCACGCAGCTTGGGTATATATACAACAAGCTTTGAGCTCATTTGGATCAAGCGGTCTTCGCTCAAGAACTTCACATAAGAACAAGGGGCGCAGTCTTTGGGGAATAAATGTGCATGCCTTATGCGCATAAAGGTCAAAGAAAAGTGCGCAGGTTGGTTTGGTTGGAAGTTGGCAAAGAGGCTGTGTACGAGCAGGCTTGTGGAACAGCTTTATGCAGGGTTTAAAGGAGGAGGTCTTGCGCATCGGTTGAGCGCCCTCCTACCGTAGGAAGCTAGCATATGAGTTGGAAGGTTGTTCTACGCCTACGTTGTAAATATTTCTAAGTGTTGGCCTTGGGTTTACGCCAGGCACACTTGCATTGTATTATTGAAGAATCTGATATAATATATTGTGGGCAGACTTTACCGGGAGTTGCCCCTCCCTTTACACTTGTGTGCAATTGTCATGTTTTCGGTTAAATTGCATATCGGTTAATGAATGTGTTAAGTGTAATGATTGAAGCTTTTACTTGGTTAATAAAAAAATAAACTAAGTGTGTTTATGTGAAAGGCGTAGTCCATGTGCACGAATCTTGGGAAAAAGAGAGTGCACGGTGGTGCCGCACCCACCCGATTAAGAAAAAAAGATTGGGGGCGTGACAGATGGTATCAGAGCAGGGTTGCTCGTGAAGACTTGAAGGAGGTTCAGGTGTTGAAGCATATCAGAGCTCGGTCTAGAGCTGGTGAGCAGGGTTGCTCGTGACGGTTGACAAGGTTCTTGCAGGTGACTTGGGGGAGGCAATGAATGGTTGACACTAGGTCGCAGAAAAGCAAGAAAATGGCGGCTAACTCTCAAGCTAGGTCTAGTCATGCGATGAAGGACGCAGTGAGGGATACTACTCTTGAGTTCATGGAGAAGGTAATTGGGAGGATGGAGACTTTGGAGAACTCTTGGAACCAAGAAGTGGACTCACTTACTAAGGAGCGAGAGACCATCTCAAAGGTCAAGGAAGAGCTTGAAGAACTCCGTACACAGCATGATGAGCTCAAGACACAGTATGAGTACACTGATTTCTTATGTACACAACTTGAAGGAAGGGTCAAAGAGGTCGAAGAATCAAGGGATCAGGGTCTTGCGGAGATCATGAACTTGAAAGGAACTCTTAACAAAACCAGCAAAGCTCTCGATGAAACCAAAGACGAGATTGCGGTACTAAAGAGGGCTGTGAGACACAACTCAGGTGTAGGAGTGCCTCATGTAAAGGCCAAGGAACCGGAATCTTATGATGGTATAAGGAGCGCAAAGACTCTTGGCAACTTCCTATGGGACATGGAGCAGTACATGGAAAGATTGAGTCTACCTGATGGGGAGGCACAAGTCAAGGTGGCCGCTCAATTCCTGACAAATGATGCCAAGATGTGGTGGCGAAGGAGGGTGGATCAGATTATCAATGGTAATGCTGATGACATTACTTCGTGGGAGGACATGAAGAAAGCTTTTCCGTCCCATTTTAGTCCTCAGGATGAAACATGGGAAGCAAGGACGAAAATTAAGTTCATTAAACAAACCGGAAGCCTACAAGCATATCAGCGGGAGTTTTCAAGTGCAGCTCTGGAACTTCCCGACATGGCAGAGAGGGACAAAGTTTTCAATTTTATTATTGGGTTGAAGCCTTGGGCCCGTAATGAGGTGAAGAGACAGAAGATTAGAACGCTTGAAGAGGCCTTCACTACGGTCGATAGATTAGTGGATCACTATGATGAGACTTCTAATGAGAAAAAGAAGTCTGATAAACCAAAAGAAAAGAAAAAGGATGATGCTTCGAAGTCGGATGATAATCTGAAAGAGAAGAAACCTTTGAAATGTTGGCTATGTGCAGGACCACATGTGGTTAAGAATTGCCCCTCTAAACCAAAGGTGGCCGCTGCTGCACAATCTGATGAGGATGACAATGCTTCTGTAGGGATGATGCAGATACTTGGTGCCTCTGCTACTACGGAAGTGACCTCTAGGAGGGATCCGGAAAGAAATAGGTTGGAGTATGTTAAGATGAAGATTGGTGATGCCGATGTACTCACTATGGTCGATAGTGGGGCCTCACACAACTTCATGAGTGAAGATACCGCAAGGAGACTTGGGCTGAAATTTGTACCGGTGAAGGCACAGATGAAGACGGTAAATTCTCCTCCTATGGAAATCCTTGGTATAACTGAAAAGGTAGACACCACACTTGGTGAATGGACCGGAAAAGTGGACTTCACCATAGCGCGGATTGATGACTATGAGGCCGCGTATTGGGGATGGAGTTCATGAAATAGTTTGAGGCTATGGTTGTACCACATCTGAGGAAACTCTTCATTTATGATGGGAAGGAGGATGTGCCCGTTGGTGTTCCAACCATTGGGGTAACAAAACCTGATCATAAGTTAGGAGGAATGCAGATGGAAGATAAGGAAAGGGAGAACAAGCGGTTGTCTACTATTGAGGCAAAGCTTGCGGAGCAATCACTAGTCATCCGATCACTATCAGATAGCATCTTGGATTTATCAAGAAGGCTAGAGCTAGTAGAGGACGATGATGATGAGGACGAGGTATATGTGAGGCCAAACATCCAGAGGGATGATCGGGAAGCATATCTACAACGAATGGAGGTTGAAGATCCTGATAGATGGATCGAGATGATTAGTAGGGGAGAGCCTCCTGGCTCATCTCCCTTCACATCTTCTTAGAGGACATAGAATATGGGGCTCATTGTTGGCTGCTCAAGGCATTGAGCCCCAAACATGTTTGAGCAGGTTTGATGATCCGGACATGCGGCAGAAAGATGGGGTTTCCATGGACCTGAGCATGGGATCGTGAAGATGAGTGTTGACACATGATCAGGGTGTGTAATACTTGTTGATATGCATGGGCCGTTTGCACATGGAGTTGATGACCTGATGAAGATAGAGCCTTATATATGTTGCAGAGATGTTTGCCTTATATGGAGGAGTCTACATTATGGTTGATGGCGATCTTGGTAGAGAGCTACCGAGATGGTGTGTTGTCGGGACGACAATGTTTTCGGGTGGGGGAGAATGTAACGCCCTGGCAAATCGGGCAGGCGTGCACGACGGTGGGCTGGCGCCCTCACACGACGAGCGGGCGCCCCGTGCACGATGGGCAGGCATGTTCACCCGATGAAATAGACACGGTAACCGCAGTGGGTAAGCTCGCCGAGTCGGGTAGAGGCCGGGCGAAGGCCGAGTTGGAGTTCGGGCGGCATAACAGGTTGGCATTGGTGACCAGGTTGGAGTCAGGCGCGGGTCATGCAGGGTATACCCGCCCATCCAAATGCCGGGACAGTGCGCACGTTGGTAACCGGTTGTGTGTGGGTCATGGGTCGTGCACAGAGCGCCCACCCGTCAACGACATGGGATTACACTTCGTAGTATTGCGGTGGAGTTCGGTGGGCCGTCGTGCGGGCGTGCACGGGCGGACGCCCTCCGGTTGGGAACATATTGTGGATGCGTTGGCGGTGGGTCGTGCACGGGACGCCCACCTGCCCAACGACACGCAGTTACATACACATTATAGTTTGGTGGTAGACCGTCGTGCGGGCATGCACGGGCAGACGCCCTCCGGTTAAGGATTATCGTAGGTGTGTTGGCGGTAAACGAACAGACGACCCGCGGTCGACCCATGGGCGACCCACGCCCGATGGGCGGGCGGCTGAACAACGAGCTACGGGCAGAGGCACGAGCGCGGGCACGACTCAACAAGGCGGAACAGTGGATGGGCGCTCGGGGTGAACGACCCGTGCACGATGGGCGGGCGACCCAACCATGCGACGGACAACGGCAGCAACAACGGACGGTCGGGACACTTATGTGACATAGTGCGACGAAGAAGTGTGACAATGTGACATGGGCGAGCAACACTTGTAGTGAACTAAGTGTTGGGGCTCGCGGGCTTATACGCATTGCCAAATGAAAGTGGAGCCGACGCGTGTTAATGACAATTGGGGCATTGAACGAGGGATATGGGGGTCGGCCTTAAGGCTGGACGCCCCTCCCAAAACTCACGCAGCTTGGGTATATATACAACGAGCTTTGAGCTCATTTGGATCAAGCGGTCTTCGCTCAAGAACTTCGCATAAGAACAAGAGGGCGCAGTCTTTGGGGAATAAATGCGCATGCCTTATGCGCATAAAGGTCAAAGAAAAGTGCGCAGGTTGGTTCAGTTGGAAGTTGATAAAGAGGCCGTGTACGAGCAGGCTTCTGGAACAGCTTTATGCAGGGTTTAAAGGAGGAGGTCTTGCGCATCGGTTGAGCGCCCTCCTACCGTAGGAAACTAGCATATGAGTTGGAAGGCTGTTCTACGCCTACGTTGTAAATATTTCTAAGTGTTGGCCTTGGGTTTACGCCAGGCACACTTGCATTGTATTATTGAAGAATCTGATATAATATATTGTGGGCAGACTTTACCGGGAGTTGCCCCTCCCTTTACACTTGTGTGCAATTTTCATGTTTTCGGTTAAATTGCATATCGGTTAATGAATGTGTTAAGTGTAAAGATTGAAGCTTTTACTTGGGTAATAAAAAAATAAACTAAATGTGTTTATGTGAAAGGCGTAGTCCATGTGCACGAATCTTGGGAAAAATAGAATGCACGGTGGAGCCGCAACCGCCCGATTAAGAAAAAAAGATTGAGGGCGTGACAATAACCGTCTAAGAAGCAACTCGTAGGCAATTCGATCCTACCGATTGTGTAAAAAAAATTGAGGGCGTGACAATAACCGTCTAAGAAGCAACTCGTAGGCAATTCGATCCTACCGATTGTGTTGTTCAATATGTGACAGCTCACATCTTTTTATTCGCGTATTCTAACGGGCAGGCTTTACTAATGATTGTGATGTTCAATGTCTCACAGCTCTGATATTTTTATACCCGTAGACTGGAGTATAACCGGCTCCTCTTCCTCTTCTTTCTTTTGAATTTATTTTAATTTAAAATTGTTTTTTAAAATATATGATCATTGTCATACATTTAAGAATTATTTTTTATCATCTTTCTGGTAACATCTCTTTATAAAAAGAATTATACCGTCAAATTTTGACATTAACTAACTTGTCGATCTATGGCTTTCAAATCTTTGGAAGTGCCAATCCTCTCTGCCCGCGCATATTTCCGAATGCTGGTTTCCCATTGATTTTTGAGGAACAAAAACTATCTCTACCTGCCACTCTGCTATTTTTAAAAAGTTGTCTTGTGGTTGAAATTGTAATTTTTATATGCTTGGACATAAAAAAAATTATAAAAACCATGTTTAAATTAAATAAATTCAACAAAGTTTGAAAAGAAAATGTTCACAAGATCTTAAAAATTAGTACGTATACATTAATTATTTTCTTTTAATAAAATTAGGAAAGAAATTCCCACAAGATTTTAAAATCTAACAAGAGCTACATAATAGTAAGTACTTAGCTTAAATATAATTTAATTAAAATTGAAGTAATAGACATATAGATCTCATAACAAAAGTAACTAATATTGTTTATATTAGCTTATATACATTTTATATTAACTTCTATAAACTTCATAATATATATATTTGTCTGTTTTTATTTTTTATATATATTTATGTGTTTTTTTT